>PVLD010010943.1:0-61342 GCA_004027595.1 Dinomys branickii | reverse complement strand
AGAAATCACTTTGAACTTACAGGAAAATTGATAATTTTGTACGTATAAAGAAATTTCCCTATGAAATTAGGTTTTTCTATTGATAATTTCTTATAAATTATTCAGTCTTTATTTCTGTAAGGGTTTACATTTCCAAAGAAAATGTTGCAAAATGAAATCTTAACTCACATTGCTCTTTCATTGCTGGCTATTTCTGTAATTTAAAAAAAAAATCTTGTTTCATGGATATATTAATACATGGATTAAAATTATTGCTAAGCATATTTTTGCCTTTATGTTTAACCCACCTAAACTTTTGTAGATTTCATTTCCTACATTAAAACCTTTGACAAAATGACTATTCATATTGTCTTGGTTACTTCTTTCTCATGCTGAGACAAAATACCTGACACCCAAAATAAAGGACAGAAAAGTTTATTTAGCTTACAGTTTGTGGAGGTTTCAGTCTATAGTTGGTTGGCTCCGAGGCAGGGTGGCACATGGCAGAGGGCAGCCATTCATGACAGTAGAAAACAGCAAAAACAGCCAAAGCAAAAAGGAGGAGTGGTGGCAAGCAGCCTCCTTCTCTCCCTTACACATGCAAAACAGTCCACTTCAGGGCAGGTGTAACTCTCACACCCATAATCAATCAAACTCTAAAAGCCTGTCCCACGACCACATGAGGCTTTGGGGGGGGGCACCCAGACACAAACCATAACACATATTTAAAGTTATTATTTTATATATACCATTTGGAAGGAAGCACTAAAGAAATCAGTCATGGAATATGAAAAGTGACAGTCTCATGAGAAAACTGGGATACTTTTCTATTGTGTAGTGTGTGTTATTTTCATTAATTTTACTAGTTTCTGAGCAGATCTTTTTCAGTAAATCTTATTAAGGAGTATTTCTTTGAATTTTCCTTCTCTATATTATCTCTGGACTTCTAAAACTCCTTGACCTATTCTTCACCTCTTCCATATTTTCTTAGATATATTCCTTGTCTTTTCTCTTTGATTTGTATGCAAGGATCATGGAATTCTTTCTTACATGTCACTACCTTGATTTGTTCCATTGTACAATTTATTATCATTTATTTAAATTTTAGTAGTCACACTGTGATTGTTAGTTGTGAAATATCAACTCAACTTGACTGAAAACAGCTTAATAGACTAGTAAAGCTTTGGATGTCTCTGGATGATTGGCAGGTAGGCCACAAACTGAAGAGGGAAGACCCACCTAGGTGTCGGGTCACCAACTGGTAGACTTTAGCCCGGACAGAATAAAAAGAGAAGGAAACAGGAAGTCTCCTCTCCTTTGGAGGAGACACTCAGCATCACCGTTGCCTTCGGTTGGCTCTCCAGCTCCCTCAGGTTCCAGTATGGACTCTGCAGCCTCCCTGTGTAGACCTTTCGACTTTCCACGTGGGCCGTCACTGGACTCTAGTGAGCTCCAACCCTCCACCTTCACTAGGTCCTTGGTCCTCCATCATGAAGAGAGTTATTTTGCTGTCAGCCCTGATCCCGCAGGTGGTCACTTTGTGTCTATTTAGTAGATCCTTTATATAATCTTTTATATATATAATCCTTTATATTATAATTCATATATGTGTATATAACATGCTCCCTTAGTGAATCCTAGCTGACATACACTTTCAGGTTTTAGCAATATTTCTAGTTGTTTGATATACTATTTTTCCACCATAGCCCGCTTCTGTGTGATATGTTATAAATGTAGTTTAAAAGCCCAATTTGAGCTACGCACAGTGGCCAAAGACTATAATCCCAGCACTCCGGGAGGATGAGACAGGAAATCAACAGTTTGAGCCCATATAACTTGGAAAACTTAGAGGCTTAGGGAGAACCTGTCTCAAATTAGAAAGAGGTGGGGCTGGGAATGTGACTCATAAGAAAGCCCCAGGTTCAGTGTCCAGTAGGGTTAAAAAAATGGTGTCTAATCTTATATGTTCAAATGCAAACCCTGAAACTCAATGTTTTGAGAAAAGAACAAGAGTAATACAGCCTAGCTCTAAAAAGAGTTTATAATGAAGATCGCATATATCATTTAAATCTTATAACACAATGACCAGCACAATTACATTCCCTCAAATAATATTACATAATATTTTCGCTATGTCTATGATTATAGTAATAAAATGTTTCAAACAAAATTTTTCTTGTTTGAGTTATTTTTGTTTCCATTTTAGTGTGCTCATCTTTATTCACTTTATTTAAGCAGCTTCTGTTTTTATCTAGTGAATCTTGGATCTTTGTTATTTGAAAATGATGGATTGAGTTAATTATCCAGGTGGTTTCTATGGTTTTCTTCTGTTGTGATTTTGGTAAACTTATCCATTAGGCCTCATCTTTTAGGGTCCACCTAAGAGCTGCTCCTCAGGATTCACTGTTGGCCAGAATTCCCTGAGTTGTGTATGAATGGAGAATGAGTTGGTATAGAGGACCTCAGGCATATTCACCTCTTCAGAACTTCATTTCTTATGAAGGGGACGTGCCAAATTCAAAGGCTGCAGCCTCCTCCCTCAGCCCTGTGAAACCTTTGCTCCTGCTTGCGTGGTATTTATACAATATGATCACATTAGAACTTCCTTTTACATGCTGGTTATATGTTTTTATTTTCTTCTTTCTTGTACCATCATATTCATTGTATTAGTGCATTCTCTACTGTAACAGGAACATACAAGTTATAACTTTATAGAGAAGATAAGATATTCTTGTGGCTAACAGCTTTGATGATTCCAGGCTTGACACTGGTAGTAGGTGGGGTCTGGTGCGATTATCACGGTGAATGGCAGAGAGTTTTCCAAAGAGAAAATCACAGCTCAGAACTGGAGCACAGAACAATTTGGGGATCAGGCATATTCTAATAATAGCTCATCTCAGAAGACCTCAGAAGTCTCATGAGAGCTGCATGAACCTCTCCACATGGCAGTTCTCCCAGTGACCCGAGAATGTTCCCGTAGGTCCTCTGCAAGAGCCCAACACTTCTGGGCACCACCACTCTGGGCCTAACCGCCCCACACATGCCACAACAGGGGACACTGAAACCATATTCCAGCCACTGTGCTTATGTGCAAGCTTTTAGTGAACAGCCTTATTTGTCCTGAATTTATGTCAGATACTTCTTCTGTAATATTTAAAATAAAATCAAAATATTCATCCTGGCAGATAAATATTAATATATATTAAATTATCTACTTCTCAAATCTAAAATTAATAAATACTTCTACATTTACACTTTCGAAATGGAGAACATATTTAATATATAAACTTTTAATAATATTCTTGATAGACTCAATTATTCAAAGGCTTAAGTTATCACATAGATACTATCTCAGAGAGCCTAGATCAATTTCCCATTACCTAAGTTCTGAAAAATGGAGTATAACATGTAGCATTTTATTTCTTTTCTTATTTTATTTTTTTAAAACAAAGATTTAGGTATTTCATAAAAGGTTTCTTGAACTAAAGGTATTTTTTAAGTCTGAAATCTGTGACATTCAACAAGTCTAAACACTGTAATTCTCCAGTTGAAACACTCTGCCTTGAAAACCATGAAGACATAAATCCCTCTGTTTATTTGCAGAGTTCTATTTGTGGCTCTCCACATAATCTGCACTATATCTTCCCAGCATGGCCTGATGACCTGGTGGGCACCAGGGAGCTGTAGACCCTCGCCTTGCTAGATTGACATGTATATTAGAATAGACACTCTTTAATCTACAACTCTGCACTTATATCACATTTCCATTTATCTTGTGCATCACTATATCTTACTGGTGCTTCCTGATGTCTTCAAATAAGTTATACCCTTGTGCCAAAAATGAGTGTACTGTCTCTGTTTTTATTGGTTTACCATTTTCCCTCGGGAACTGACTAAGAGGCATATTTTTGAGATTGCTGTTGAGTGAAAGTTAATATTGGATCCTGAGAGAAAATGCTGAAAGTATAAAAACAAGGAAAAAAAAATCCTTTCTACTTGTAAAGAAAATTACCTCTTGTTTTGTAATTTCACTGTTCAAGTTCCTACAAAGAAAAAACGAAATATGTTATATGATCCTTGTATGTGTGTCCAAATCAGAAAACTCAAGTGAAGACTCACTTACATCCAGAGAGAATTAGATCATCCAAAGGACATACTTACTGAAATGTGATTATATGGAAGTAGACAGTATTTTGGCTAAGGAACTATCTTCTAAACTACTAGTTCTTACATATTTTTGTTCATGGATCATTTTGGGGACACTTACAATCCCCTGTATTGACTGATTTACTGACTCTTTTCAGGCAATGTCAAACTAATTGCTCCTTTTCTAAGGTTATTAATCCAGTGACAGCAGAATAATAACTGTGCCATTATCAGAGATGCCTGATCTTTCACAGCACCGCTAGTGACTGACACATGTGGGATGGACAGGAAGGCCACTGGCTTTGTTAATAAAACACTTGTATTGTCTTCTAGTTAGGCCTCTAAAGGTTATGTGGTAGGTCTTCGATGTGTAACCCTAGCAGGAATTTTTTCCCTATGTCACAATGTTATTGGATTAATGTGTGCATGGATGGTTCCCACTGTAGAGTAGAAATTAACAAACATTTGTGCTCCATTTTGAATAATTACCCATCACTTACATCCAGTTTTGAATAACAATCCATCTGTCTTTTTTTCCCCAAGACCTCAGGTCATTCAGCTTCACATTTTTGGACAAGGACTTGCAGAACTTGGAGAACTTGCAGGATAAAGATATTTCTGTGTTACCCCGTCATCTTTGACTATACTGAAGTCATATCACTATTACTGTTAATTTTCATGAGTAACAACAGTTTGACTAAGCATTCTGAAAGTGCATTTTTTAAAAAAGCAGAACCACTTGCTTATTGTTTTTAACTCAGCTGTTAGAGTTGTTAAAGGATAGCCAAACAATTACCTCTTTAAAAATGATGAGTACTTCAGTGATGTTTTTCAATCTCTATCACTGGTTAAATATGAAAAAGAGGTGATGATGGCCATTCTTTCTGGGGTGGGTGGAATCCCAGTGTTATTTTAATTTACATTTCTCAAATGACCGGTGATGTGGAATTTTTTTTCATATTATTTATTTACCATTTGTATTTCTTCATCTGAGGAATGTGCACTCATCTCAGATGCCCATTTTTGAATTTGGTCTTTGAATTCTGGGGGCCTCATTTTTAAAAATTGTTTATATGTTCTAGGTAGAAGTCCATCATCTAAGGGGCAGTTAGCTAAAATTTGTTCCCAATTTATGGTTTCCTTTTTACTCTGTTGGTGATTTCTTTTGATGTGCAAAAACTCTTCAGTGAGACGAGATCCCAGCTGTTGATTCTTTGAAGTGCTTCCCATGCAGTTGTGTTTTTGTTCATGGACTCTCTACCTAACTTTGTGTCTTCAAGATTTATACCTACTTTCTCTTCCAGAAGATTTAGTATTGCTGAAATCAGTGAATAACAAATGCTGGTGAGGCTTTGGGGAAAAGGAACCCTTCTCCACTGTTGGTGAGAGTGTAGACTGGTACAACCAATATGGAAATCAGTGTAGAGATCCCTTAAAAAATAGGACTAGAGGTCTCATTCAAGCCAGCTATCCCTTTCTGGGTATTTTTCCAGAAGAACTGAAAATGTCATACCACAGAGATATATATGCACCCATGTTTTTAGCAGCACAATTTGTCATAGCTAAATCTTGCAAACAACTCAAATGTCCATTAACTGAAGAATGGATAAAAAAGATGTGGTATTTTTATACAGTGGATTACTACTCAGCTTATAAAGAAAGATAAACTAGAGGTTTATAGGTGAATGGATGCAACTAGAGACCATACTCGTAAGTGAAATAAATCAGACCTGAATGTTTAAATACCCTGTTGTCTCCCTAGTGTAAGAAACTGAAGAATGAAATGAAATGAAATCCAAAAGATACAATAGATATTGTGAAAAGGAAAGAAACTGCTCAAAAGGAAAGAACAACTTGGATGAGGGAAAGGAGAAAAGAAAGAAAGAAGAGGAAAAAATATATAAGATAGCTAAGATAATTGTACTAATAATTCATATTGGTTAATGCTTAACTTTTTTATCAATTTTGCATGCCTATACCTGATAATCAGAACAAGTACTTTGAAGATAATAGTATGAAATATAACAACCATTGTTGATTTCCTATTATCTCATTTTGAGATTCTGTATCATTTTAAATTTTTAAAAATTTTTTATTCCATTTAAAATTAAAAAGAAAAAGAGGTGAGAGAAAGAAGTGAGGCAGATGGTGCTAATTTAGAAGAAAAAGTTCTATTCATGTCTGAGAATGGTCATCAAAAACTTCTAACAGTGTAGCCTGAAGATAGCCCAAATCCTCTCAAAGGATTAGAAAAGCTGTCACTCTCATATTACCTGTTTAATATTTTAATGAATTTTTAGGCAAAATATATACAGATGAAATATCCCTAAATACATTAAGCAGCAGATCATCCAATGAAGAAACACACGTATCTGTTACTATCTACAGATCCTGGCCGTTGTTCTGTGAGTCTCCCTGTCCTCTGCTCCTCCAGTGACAGGGCTGAGCGGCTATCTCCCACCATACACTTCCACCTTGCTTTTTCTGCCCTTCACCCAGCTAACCATGGACCAAAATCTCTGAACCCGTAAACCAGATGCACCTACCCTCCTTGTAGTTTCAGGTGTGAGGTGTTTTGTTTCAGAGTTGGAACGGTGGCGATGAACACAACTATGACATTCTTGTGTAGACTCTTATGTGTATACCCAGAAATTAGTTGCCAAATCATGAATACATGTATGTCTAACTTCCTAGAAAATTGCTTATAAGTTTTTGAAAAAGTATCATGACATTTTAGACTCCAAGTCAAGCTGTTCCACATTGTCTAGTGTTTGGTAATATTAATCCTTTTTGTTTTTTTTAGTCCTCTGATGTGTGCAAAATAGAACATCATTGTAGTGTTAACTTGCATCACCTGATCATAATATGTTACTATAATATTGTTAGTTTTAGTGGAGCAAATATTTTCTTTTATAAAGTATACATTCAAGTGTTTAATCTTTTTTGTGTGTTATTTTTAAATTACTTATATTTAATTATTTAAATACAAGAGTGCTTGTAGTATACTCTCCTAAAAATCCTTTACAGATCCTTATGTTAAGAACACTTTCTAATGATCTATGGCTTGTTGATTCACTTACCTAATGACATCTTTCGATGAATAGAAAAAAATTATAATTTTATGTAGGTCATATTATCTTTTATATTTGATTGTTGATGTTCTGTTCTTGTAAAAAGTTGTCTACATGAAATTTATGGAGTTATTCTCCTGATTTTCTGTAGAAGATGCATGGATATATGCTTTAGTTTCGAAGTCTTTTACAGCTTTTAAAGAATACAAGATGCCATTTTCCCATACTGTTCATTACACTTATGGGAAAGTGAATGATCAGATAATCTTTCGCACCCTTGGTGTTAATATTTTTTCTGACTGCTGTGAAATGTTCCCTTTTTCTTTATACACAAATGTACATTGCACCATGGGCTGTGATTTTCTTTGTACTGGGTGTGTGTAGTGCTTCTTTCACCTGTGATAATTTTTGTCAGCTTTAGAAATTTCTTGGCTATTATCTCTTCAAAAGTGTTTCATCCCAATTATATCTTTTCCCCCTTTGGTGACCCTAATTACCCTTGTAACCCTAGGATGGATATTCTTTCTGTCTTCTGGTTTGCTAAGTCTCTCTTCAACTTTACCTAATTTTGTCTATTATTTTTAGTCTCACTTATGGTATATTTTTAATTTTCAACTTTATGCCAGTAATATTTGTGTCCCTATTTTGTTTTAATGCTTTTTGAAATAGAAAACATTTTTCACATATGGCTTTAGCCCTCATGAAACCTCACTCTTACTTCCAGCTTTAGAATAAGAAAGAGAGAGGAAACCTCCAGTGAACTTCCTTATCCTTTCTCTTTTTTTATCCCTCAAAATTCTAACTTGGTAATGCCTTTGAGGCAATATTACTTTTGTACGTCTGACAAAATTTGCTTTTAAAAACTAATTTTTTCAATTGTTGATATAGTATTAAAGAGATGGACAGAAATAAGAGAGATTTATCAGAGAAGACTTTGATTGTGGAAAAACTAAAAAAGAAAGGAAAATACATTTCATAATATTTCAAATTTTTAAGTTCATTTGCTTTCTGATAACTTGCTAACATGCAGTGGTGAATGTTTAAATTAAAATTTTTATTACCAAAAAATACACATTACTACTAATCTCCCTCAAAATATCTCTCTTATTGTACATACACTCACCCTATTTTTCTTGCCATCTTCTGAAGCAGTTCTAGAGCCTCCTTGCTTATTATTTTAGGGGCCCTTTCTATCTCAATGTTACAAATGGGTTCAAAATATTTCCCTTTTGTCTTAAGTACTTTTCCTCATTGCTTACACAAAGTACCTGATACTCAAAGTTAAGGGAGGAAAGGGTTATTTGGCTCATAGTTTGTAGCGGTTTCAGTGCATTTTCAGTTAGCTCCAAGGCAAGGTGGCATGGCAGAGGGGCATCAGAGAGGAGAAATAGTTCATGGCAGGCAGAAGGCAGCAAAAACAAGCCAGAGACAGCAAGGGACAGTGACAAGCACCCTTCAGTTCTTTATGGCTTATCCAGACTACCCTCCCTTAGGGTGGGTAGGATTCAAGCCATTAATCTTAATAATTTTATCCTAGCATTGTACCATGAATCAATCCCAGTGTTACACATGCTAGATCCTGCCACCTCTAAAAGCTTAACGGTTTATGGGGATTTTAGGTACAAGCCATAACATATTTCATGATCATTTTAACTTTGGATAAAAGAGAGGAGTCACAAAGTGTCAGATCTGGTGAATACGGTGGATGAGGCATGGTGTAAAGTTTCTACAGTTCTGCAGTTCTGTTGAATGGTACTCAGGAGCAGAATTTACCACATTTTAAATCACACATGCTAAATTAAATCACTAGAGAGTTTTGAGAACTGCTTCAGAAAATGGCAAGAATGATAGGACAAGTGTGTTTGAAGTAGGGAATATTTTAAAGGCAACTGACTGCAATACTTTTTTTGTCATTATTTTATCTTATTTATTTATTTTTGAGCCAAGCTGCCTAGTTCAGTCTGGGCTAAAACCCATGATCGTTCTCCTGCCTCAGCTTCCCAAATCCTGGGATTGCAGGCATGTGCCCTCATACCCAGCTTCAATATATCTGTTGCTATAATAAATTATTGCAATTAAAATAGTCACTGTGAGTATCTATCATCCCTTAAATATTACAAATAAACTATATATTTATATTTAATTGTCTATACTTCAACTACTCACACTTTGATAAACTTGACATTGAAGACAATGTGCCATAGCTTATTCAAGCCAAATATAAACAATATAAATATCTTCAGATAGATATTATAAAAAATCTAGATCATAGCAAGTATGGTGGGACAGACCTGGAATTCCAGCTACTCAAGATGCCGAGGCAGGAGAATCATAAGAGGCTTGCCTGGGCATCTCAAAATATCTTTTGGAGAAAGGACCAGGGATATAGCTCAGTGGTAGCGTGTTTGCAACCCTTGGATTCAATGTCCAGTACAAAAAAAAACAGCACAAAGAATCTAGATTCTGGTTTTCAAAAACACATGAAGCACACATTTAAAGAATAATTATGTGGGTCTGCATCAATAAAATATAATTAATCACCATTTACATATTACATGATAGCTATAGAACATGGCTCTGTCGCTATTGATAATCTGCCACAGAGAAGGGAAACCCATTTTTCTTCTTGCATGTAACTTGACTTGTGAGTACACAGGAATCAGACAGAAGTCATTCCATGTAGTTTTCCAATTTCAGCCAAAGAAAAGGCTGGGTTTCACCTTTTGCTGGAATGGTCCCTTTCAAGAACAGAGTCATCACATCACAGTCTGAGTATCCATCCCAAGAGTCTTAGGTGAAAGAAGCCCAGGACAAAAGAGAAACCTGCAATGGTTCCATTCAAAATCCTAGGATACACACTGGAGCCTCTAAATGGCCCCACAGTCAAGCCTTCTACCGCACCCCCAGGCTCTTGTCTTCCTACCTGAGGTGCCACACCCTGCAATCACAGGTCAGCTGTCCCCACTGCTCTATTTAAGAGCTGAAGCATGGAACTGTAGGCTGGGTTTCTCTATTAAGATTTCGGGACTTTTTTATATGACAACAGTAAACCAGAACAAATTTGGGAATGAAATTAAAATCTGAGAAATTTCATTTAAAAAATAACCAGCATATTGATTTAGGCACGAAATACATGGAAGTTACTTTGAAGAGAATGTACGTAAAGGTCTAAGGGGAACCAAGAAAATGGTTTGGGAAACTGGAGGAAAGGAGACTCTTGCTGTGTAACAGCAGAACACTTGCACTGCTGCTCCTGGAAAGAGAGAGAGACTTAGTGAGACCCTGTCTCAAAAAAACAAAGAAGCTAAAAAGGGCTGGGAATGTACCTTAGCGCAAAGGCCCCAGGTTCAATCCCCAGTAAAGCTAAATAAATAAGTAAATGTGAAAGCCTTGAGTGGGAGATTTTTATAGCTATGGCTTTTGTCTAATTGGTTGAATTATAATTAGGCATTAAGCAGTAGTAGTATTTATTAACTGAGTTATGCCAGTTGGAACTGAAAGAGAGACAGAGATGGTATGAAGTCCATAAGGTATTTATATTCCCAAACTTCCTTGGGCTAAAAAGGAAAATTTAGACTCCAACAGCAGGCTAGGACCACATGCTTGCAGATAACCATTTGTAGGGAACAGGTCTTGTCCTGATCAGATAAACCGCATTGAGTCTGCCTGGCTTATGGAACTGCTGTAGGTTAATAACTATTGTGCCCCTTCCTCTCTTTTTGAATAAAGTTCATTGACACAATCACACCATTGAGTGTCTGGTGTGGCAGTGGCGTAGGAAAAGGCCTGATCTAGATTTACTGTAAACAACCCTCTGCCCCAGGACACTCATCCTATCTGTTTCTGGTTTGAATGATGAGCTTTTTGACCAAGGCCTTGAGCCTAATGCAGTCACTGCAGGACCTTGGGAAAGGATATTTCCCTAAGCGGTTGTATGTAAGCGACTTGAAGAATGGTGTAGTTTTAAAATAAATGAGTCCAAATTCTTTGACATTTGCTCCCCTATGAAGTGATGTCTAGAATCTTTACACTAGATCTGTGTGTACTTTGATGTTTGGACCAGCAGAGCTTGGAAGGAGTACTCCGATGTGAATTTTGAGGCTCTTGTAAAAGATCGCGTACTTTGTTTCAGGAGCAACACATAAGTTGCTCCTGAATTTCTGAGACACAGGCTGAGAAGTCTGAAGTCACTGTATCTGTGGAAACCCCGCTACCCTCAGAAGACAGCCCGGTGCTTTGTTGCTGCTGTCCTCCTGGCTGCACCATTTAGGGTCTTTCCGGCCAAGAAGCTGTAACCACTTTGGTCACCTGCGCCCACTGGAGCCCTCGCAGCTCTTATGGAACTATGCCATTCGCACCGTGACCTCTCTGTGTTCCTGCTGCCCAAGACCTACAAGCACACGCAACACCAGGCCTTTCTCACCACAACCTCTTGACACGCCACTAAAGCGGAAGTGGTTTATGCTCAAAGTAGAGAAAGCTCTATCATGTTTGCTGCTAAAATAACTGTAAACTAAAACTTATTTACAGATAAACATAATAAAGAAATTCAAATGGAAAGTAATTTCATCTGTTTCTAAGACATGAATTAATACTCTGAACATGAGTTCAACATTACATGTGATGATGAAATATATCATTTTACTATAAGCAGAAGTTGCTGTTCACAAACCACCACAAGTGAGCCTACTTCATTTCACTCATGCCGGTGTCCATTTCACTTACTCGTACTGGCCATATCTTATGTCTTCACTTCAGTTAAAAACATCACCATAATTTAATTCTTATAATAATATCAAGTTACAGTCTTTTAAACTTTGAAATTTTGTTGGACAAATTTTTTTTGCATACAGAGAAATAATTTTAATAACGTGTTTGAGGTAGTTTTTTTCTAGCATGGTAATGAATTCAGTGCTGTAAGTTTTGCTGTTAACAGAGTGCTAAATGGATTATAAGCAGACATGTAAATATAGACACTGAAGTTGTCTGACAGTTGTTATTGGTTGTTAAAAGATATAAGATAGGCATGAATATGTTTGCAGATCCCAGGTGACAACTGGGGATCTCCAGCATGTGAATCAAAAACCAAATACAGTTAATGGATCTGTGTGCTCTATATTTTTATGACATGTTACAAAGTATTTCTTACCTAAATCAACTAAAAATCTATCATTACTATTACTATGATTAGCCAGTCTTCATTTAAAATTTTCTATGTGCCTCATTCTGCAGTAAGAATTTTACATACATTCCATCATTTAACTCACATTATATTTTAAAATAGCAAGTTTATAACCTTTGCTTTATAGAAGAAAGAACAAAGTCTTAAAGAATCAATAATTTGCTGAATACTTCAGAATTGGTATGTAAGCATTAAGGTATGAAAGGGCTACCAACCATGTCTTCTGATTTTTAAACCTTCTGTCCTCAGCAATTTCAAGATTAAATTTTCATTTATAACCATCTTCTTTGATTTTCAGTGTAAATTGTTTGCATGCAAAGAAAAACAGACATGCTTTAACTTGTAATTAACCTTCAAGTCTAATGTCAAGATTTTGTGATTTTTATCACCAACCAGTGTAGAAGTACATTATCATGCAGTGCACCATTAGCCTCAATACTCTAGTAGCTTTACTATTACTAACAACTGATACAGATTTATAATTAAATAACTTGCACCAGTGTAGAAATGAAACAAGAGTACAATGTTAGGTACATTGAGAGTGTATTTTTGAAACGTTTGTTTTTCTTTATGTGTTTTGAAATAAAAGGACAAAAGATTAGGAGAGGTGAAAAAAGCATAAATAAGAACTTTAAAAGTATTTATAAAATTTACATTTCAAGGACACGGGCTCCTGTGGCTCCAGGGGAGGCAGTGACTACAGAACAATAGCATTTGATGATTATCTCCAAGTACATTTATTCTAGTTGGCTTTTGTACTATTTTCTCAAAAGTTCAATTTGCACATACACAGATAGAAATCAATGACTAAGAAGACTGGTCCTAAAGGAGGCGTTTCTTGCTGATCAAATTTCTGCTTTTCAGTTATCTTTTGTTTCACATCTAATTTATTTTAGAGACTATTTTCCTATTTTGGTTTATGAGTCTTGCTACACTGACTTGAATGTTTTCAGTGAGGATAATATAAACTTTAATTTTCTATAGATTTTAATGAGTGTTGCTAAATACCGAAGTGAATTTCACAGACAAGTGTCCTGACTTTGTAGGCCCAGGGTTTCCAGCCTCTGGCACTGGATTGCTGTGTTTTAACTTCCTGTGCTTACTCAGTTTTACCGAATCAAGGTCTTCCAATCTCATTGCTCACCGTTAGTCACCAAAAAGCAGAACCTAGGAATTCCCACCAGGCCAGGCCACCATCTGAGAGGAAGCTGTTGTTTACTGCCTCCATCATCTTGAGTCCTCTTGTCCATTTCTACAGCAGCTTACTAAATTTAGCATACGGGAAAGTTTACCCATATTTTAAGCTTTTTAAAGAACTTTCACAGAGTATGGAATATTGATTGTCAAGCACTGTGGTGCAGATATCATTGAAGTGACAGTTACCTACAGGCTGGCTACATTTTGTGTTATACGGTAACACTCCAATCCCTGGGGATTTCTGAAGAGCACCCATATGTTTACAACAATAGATGAAAGTTACGTGAATACATTTTGAAATCTTAAAACTCACCTCATTTTTAGAGTACACATGAAATAGAGAAAGTAAACCTTCTAAAAAAATGCAATGATTAGGACAGTAACTTTATTGTCACAAGTCTCACATTCATAAAGATACTAGAGACCTTACAACAGTGGGTGCAAACAACATACTAAAAAAAGATAACCATCACATAAAATGAGAAATTATATGAGTAAATGTATATTATTCATCTAGATACTGATTTAGCCCCATAACAGTTAATAAAGTTTATAGGCTAACTTTTAAATGTTAATTATTATGATTGAAAAATAATTTGTAAATATTTAATTTTTTCCTATACTTTTAGGCATTTGATTATTTATTTATTTATTTTTGGAATCAGAAATTGAACTCAAGACCTTATGCTTGCCAGGCAGGCACTCTGCCATTGACCTGAATTTATTTTTAAATAATGGTTAAAAACAATTTCATGGTGATTGTTCTCATATCCCCTTGATATTTTTCTCATATTTAAATTGTAAAACTAAGGTCAAAATGATTATGTAGGAGAAAGTGTACTTCTTCCTTGTAGTATAAAATATACTGAGTCATATTTAAAAATAAACAAAGACATTATGGCATTTAATTAAAATAAACAAATATAAAGCCAATGCTTACACTCTAGATAAATATTTCAGCAATTACCAACAAAATACAAGGTGGGATTGCATTTATGATAATAAAATGTATTTTTACTGACAGCGTTGTCTGATAATTTTAAAATGGTAAACTGGAAACAGTACAGAGCTGTGAGACTTTTAAATTAAGAGTAGCAGAAGTCATTGTGTACCCTAGGTGGGAATAAGAGCCGGTCTTCTCTTGCTGTCCTCCCAGAGACTTGCAGAGTATAGTTTGTCAGATTGAGGCACCAGCAAAGTGAAAATATTTACTGCTGATGAGCTATGAGCTAGCTAGTGTAGGGTGAGGACAATTTGGAAAGTCTCTTTCATTCTGCTGGTTGAATCTACCGTTGGTCCACATTTCCTCTAGCCAAGGCTGGTTCTACTGGAAAATGCAAACACAAGACGACCATGTGGCCTTTGCCTTGCTAGCTCTGGGGTCTGGCAAATGGAAGCATCTTTGCCAGTGACATCAAACAGGTAGAGGCATTGGACAGCTTTGCAGCAGGGATGAGATCTCACAGGCTCTTCTTGTTCGGAGAGATCCATGAGAAAACTAGAATTATCCAAAGACATCACCATTAGTAAGACCAACTTCCTGAGCAGGAGTCCAAAGTGATTGCCCCCTGCACCACACAAACTTAGGCGGGGAGCGCTGAATGGGTGAAATAGATGTTAGTAACATGCTCTTTGCTTTAATTTACTGAAAACTCACTGGAAAACCTATGATAGAAGATAAAGGGCATCTGGAGGGAAAAATGAAAATACCGGCATGAACGCTTTCCCTAAAGAATGGCAACTTCAGTAAAAACACTTCAGCGCAGCAACACACGGGGAGAAGCACACAGTGCTCCTGAAAGTTTCACGTAAAGCAATATTCACTTTAGCATTTCTAACCCCTTATAAAAATCCATATTTTAGAAAATCACATTGTATAGAAATATTATATTTTACCTGAAAGATACTGTCCTCTTCTGGAGTAAGATAATAATTACAGTTTCATTGCTCAAAACAGTATTTATACTTTTCTTCATTCAAGTGTCTAAAAGAGGGGAAATTTTTTTAATATAACTCTTTTTGAGTTTTTAAAGTAGCTTCTCAGACATCATAGAATTAAATTAAAATAACGGGTCTTAAGAATAATTTGGCTAAAGAAGTCGTGATATGTTATGGTTAAAATATAACTCCCTAGATTCTTAAAACAGACATAGTTATTTCTGCCAGGCTCATTTTTGTTTTGTCACGTTCGCATTAGTTGGTTCTTGAAAAAATAAGAAAACTTTTTTTGGTTACTTTTATGATGTTGTTTAAAATTCCTGTTACTTTTTAACTGGCCAGTTGCGAATGAACTTGATAAAACATTCCCATGTAATACACATGGGCTAAAAATCTTAAATATCTGCTTGTGGTAGTTGTTGATGTCATAGCCAGAAGCCCCTCTGTCATCCTGCATAGATCCACTTACCACTTAAAAGTAAAATAGCTCCTAGGCCCCAACCCATACAGGTATTTAAGACTTATTGGGGGGAAAATTGTGTTAGAAGAGGCAAGCTCTTTAAAATGCAAAGTTGTCTTTTAAAAATTCTGTGTATGGAAATACGGCTTTCACTGAAGTTTTGTCTACACTGGTAATCATTCTCTACGAGATTCGCCACCGTCCACTGCCTATCCCCACTGGAAAGAAAGAAAATGGATGTTTTCCATCTGCAGCAAAATAGAGTCAAAACAAATGTATTTAAATTGGAAACATTTGTGGCTAAAAGAACTGCTCTCCATAGAAACATCTGGTTGTACTTTTAAGTCATTGCCAAATAAACTCATGCTGGAAAGACTATTTTATGCCACACATGGTCGCCCATGTAGATGTAGCCTAAACCTGTTTTTGTTTGAGGTCAACACCCTGTTTTAGGAAGAAAAGTAAGGGTTGGTGAGTGTGCAGTGATTTTTTAACAATGATGCAGGAATGGAAATTGGAACATGTCTACTTTCTTCCAGATGGGGAAGAGAGAAAGACAGACAGCCCTCTCGGTAGTGCTCAGGTAGACAGTGGAAGGACTGGAATAAAGATGGTAGTGGGGCAGATCAAGTAACTACTTACTTGTGAACAAACACTGTTTGTGGTTTCTGGTTTCATCCAGCCCTTGCTGTTACACAAAGACTCAAAGAGATAATTAACTGGAAGGAGGAGAAGAGCTGGTGTTTCACAAAGTTTTGTTGACTAGGTTTACTTGATTGGGTAAGCATCCCAGAATGTTAGGGGCTTAACACAATGCAAGTTTCTTTGCCACTGGAGCCTAACACAGATGTTTCTGGCCCATGAGGAATCCAGGGTTTAAAGCCCTGCAGCTCTCAGGCAGGAGGGCTCAGCAATCACCGATGCGTGTTCTGTGTCTGATCCTGGGAGGGAGTGGGTAGCTCCCGCTGGAGGCTCTTGTGCGCCAGGCCTGGAAACTGCGTCCATATCCTGTTGACCACACCTAGTGAGGGGAAACCTCAACAATATCCCCTGTCGTTGTGCAGCGAGGAAGGGGTTCGGTGAATGCCAAGCTCCTTCTGCTGCATGGGTGTGGGGTCAATTAGAAACCTCTTTGTACTATATTAAAGCACATCTTTTTATATCTTACTATATATACTGTACAGTTGCTACAGGGTTACAGTAACTATTTTATGCAAAAAGCCACTGGCCTCTGCCTCTCTTTAGCATAGAGGGCATATTAAGAAGGAACCCTCAAGCACCCTCTGGCAGCGTCTCACAGACACACACATTCTTTTCTTTTCACTGGGCCTGGCAGCTGCTGGGTACCACAAGCTCCGTCCAACATGTTCCACTTCCTACTACGTCCTCCATCACTTCCAGATGGACCATCTGCAAGGTCCTGCTGTGTCCCAACAGAAGCACATTTGAGGGCAAGGCAGAAGAGGCCTTTGAGATGCCCAGTGGACACAAAGTACTGCTGGAAAATGGGTACAAGTGTGTCAGAGCAGGAAACAGGGATTGTGGCTGCGGTTTTCTCAAAGATCTTCCCCACTTCCTTCCTGCTGTGCTGCTCTGGGGGTCAGGCACTCTTCTGAGGCTGTGATGAATGTCCTTCCTTGCAGTCCAGACATGTCAGGGCCTTCAACTCAACAAATTGTTGTGTCTACAATACATCTAATAGGTTGATCCAAACTAGTATTGCTTCTATTTTTTGATGAGAGAATTTAACTTCTGGTTAGTTCTCTAATGTAGCAAGATTCTACATCAGATGTCAGAATCCAAAGCTTTAGTTCTTAAACACTGTGCTGTAAGTATTTCTATCTGAAAGCTCCAGAGAAAGCCTTCTAGATTCTTTTCTTCTTTTTTAAATGTGTTTCCTCCGGGCAGGCTTCTCCACTTGCCTCCTCTTCCCACCATGCCGATTGTGTTTTCACTGACGGCGGTTGTGTTTAACTAAGAACAATCCTAGGTCGGTGCTCTCCTGAAGGTCACTGAATCTCTAACCTGTCACAAGTAGAGCATGAGGCATTACTCTGCCTTGAGAATGTAAAGTTGGGGACCTGACTTCCAGGCTGAAGGGGCAGCTGCTGCCTGATTTGAGCCAATGATTGTCAAGTTGGAATGCAGACTGTATATTGCCAAAATCTATGATTCTCTGAGAGAAGCTAGGACTTGAATTTTTATGTGTAATTTTTATGTGTTATCTCCAGATTTGTGATTATTGGCATTTTCTTACCTTTAAAGATGATGGGTTTCTAATCTGTGACGTCAGTTACTTCATAGATAGGGATCAAGAAACCACACTGTTTGTGGTTGGTTGTATTCCAAGTTCACAGCCATTGCATATTTCAGGTTTACGCATGCTTTTATTCATTCACTTGTGCATGCAAACGTCCATTCATTTAATTCACATGCTCACTTATGTTCCCATTACTCCTAAACTACATATCGTGTGCAAGACATACAGCACAAAATGACAGTGAATTATTCTTGTCTTCAAGGTCCTCAAATTTGAGTATATTTAATTTAAAATATCTTCAATTTATACACAGTTTTTGACTGTGTGTAAATATGATATACAGTTTGATTGATATTCCTGTTGTGAGAGACTGTAGAATTTACCCTTTAAGTTTCCAGAATGACAGGAAGCCAGGGTGGTATATCCCATGCCAACAAGCCTGATGATCATCTTACAAGTCAACGGGAAGCATACTTTAGACATCTGCATGCTTTTACAAATAAACTTTGGAAAACAAAGAAAGCAGAGAATGACAGATTGTCTTGAGTCATAGCTGTTTCAAAGAAAAGGTATATTCATCTAAAGAAAGCAAATATTTTTATGAAGAAAAGATACATCCGTACATAACACACCCCATAAACTGGTGGGGAAAACTTTTGGTGAAGCTTCGAGAGGAAAGACCACAGGAATATACCATAGCCTGTCTGGCATTGAGCTTGAGCGTATGGTTCCAGCCATTTAAATGCCAATGTAAGGACGAGTTGAAACGTGAGCTACATGATATTCCTTTTCAGATTCACAAAACAATGCAAAGGACTGCAGTGGGCTTTCTGAGGAATCAGAGGGGTGCATGCCGTTAACTTTGACTCTTTACAGCGGTCTGTACCCATCCTGGCAAAATCCTTTCCAAGTCCCTATTTTGCAGCAGGTTGATTGGATATGGTCCCCACACTGGTTGATAACTTTGGGAGTTCGAGGTGTAACTATTTTTCCAAACCTCAAAAATAATGATACTTTGAAAGAACATATTAGGAAAGCAAACACAGAAAAAATCAATTACTTGTCTTTGATTTTCCCCTTCATTCCCTACATGTCAACATAAATTCTGTGAACAAAAATCAAAACCAATCCAGTGCCTGTTAACTGCATAACTTTCCTATTGGAGGTAAAGTAGCAGTTTTATAAATGTAGGCTCTTTGAGGTACTGGAGGACATGTCAGAAAAAAAGCTAATTAGAAGTTTGCCAATCAGATCACAAGCAAATATTTGAATGATTTTATAATCCTGCTAACATCAAGTGTGTGGTCCTAAATAAGCATACCAAGCAGGAAACAGAATTCTACTTATTAAACTTGTATCTTTGTCTCTTATGGGCTATCTTATCTGAGAAAATTTGTATGATGAATGGGAATTTGTCCCAGTTATAAGATTAAGTAATAATTCAAAAACCAATTATAAACTTCCATTTCCTCCAAGGGTTACCGAAGCCTTTTGTTCAAAAGGGCTTGGGTTCTTCAGGAGAGAGCTGGACTTTTTCAGGCACACAAGCAGTACTTCACAGGATTAGCGGCAGAGCAGCGCTGCCCACCCTCCCCCACCCTCTCCTCTCCTCTCTGCCACACCAGCACACAAACTAATTGACTGTTTGCAGCAGGCCCTCTCCTGCTTATCTTAGTTCTTGACTTCTGAAGACACTCTGCAAATATTATATTCCAAATGCAGCTCCCAGTTAATCAGGGAGAAGGAAAAAAAGATAGTCTTATCGACCTCAGGTGTGTTTATCTGAAATCCTTACTGTGTTTCTCATTTCATGAATGTTAGAGATGTTCATACCTGCTCTACTTTTTGTAGATTACTTCCAAAAGTATTTAAATCATGGATTGTTCAGTTTCAAAGATAAAACTCCATTCTTGGTATTGAATTATTTAGTATTATAGTCTAAGTAACTCTTATGCAACATGAAATATTTGTTGAGTGCCATATATATGTATATATTAATGTATACACCCATTATAGAATCCTAGCAATCAATCAGTTTATCTCTCTATCCATATGTTGGGCAGAACTATGAAGTGTGTATTAGAGGCATTCCAAAATTTGCTTCAGTGTCATAAATCAAATCCACTTGTGTTGTCTTGAACCTATTTCCATAGGACAACAAATTCAGGAAAAACATGATGTGAAAACCTTTGCTGTAGTTTTTCTCTTATGTAACTTACTCAAGCAACCATGGAGCCTGGTGTTGTTCCAGTTGCTGGTGATGCCACCGTCAAGGAAAGGAATGCAGGCCTTTTCTGATAGAGTCTGCACTGCAGTTGACAAGAGGCCTCATAAACATTGCACAGGGCACTGGAGGGTGATAAGTTTTATGCAAAGAATAAGACAGTGAAAGGAGGATGGAGAGAATGAAAAGCTGCTGTCTAAATCAGACAGTGCAGGTAAACTTCCAGGAGAAAGCGAAGACTCAAAAAGGCTGTGTCAGGATTTATGAGTCTCCAAAGGCATGGATGTTTTAGCAGAGAAATTGGTCCCTTCAAAGGGACCAAGGCAGGAGTGTTTGGCAGAATGTGTTTGCCAGACAGATTGGATTTTAATGTATGCATTTATAAAAATATACTTCAAACTCAATGGAGTAGATTCTTATGAGAGAATCTAATCCATACTATCATCATAGATAAAGTTTTGTTCAGTCATTGGAAGTTCAAACAGACAAAAATTAGACCTTTCCTTGTTCTGAGACACAGAAACACAAACATGACTTAGACAGTGGAGAAAGACACATGGACGCTAACAATTCCCCTTCACGCTGTGAGCGCCATGAGAGTGACTCACCATCCTGTGAACTCATTAATGGCTTCCCTGAGGAAGCAATATTGGAACTGGCTCCTGAAGAATGAGCAACGTTTCACAAGGAAGAAACGAGAATCAGAATTTCTGGGCATAGAACCATATCTGTAAATGAATGAGGATATGGAATAAAATATGAAAAAGCTATGATTTTATTGGGTGTGTGGTACATGACAGGAACAGAGAAAGTGAACTGTGAACCACTGTACACAATGTAGCTTGCACTCTGTTCTATGGCAAGAAGGTTTCTGTAGAAAAGGGACATGCTCAGGTTTTTAGGTTAGAGCTATGTGATGGTGGGTGAGGAGACTAACACAGCACCATGCAGGCAACATTTCGGAGTCGCCAGCTGTTCCGAAGAGCTCCCTGTAGATACATATAGATGTTGTAATTCTTCAGGGAAAGCTTTATGACATTACGTAGGAATCTTGTTGCTAGTGTTGATGTAGACCAGAACCCAGAATAGGATATGTTACTTCCGAAAATATGTAAATCACCGTCTCATGAGGTGTGCCATAGGAGGGTCTACAAAACTCCATCCTAGACTTGAGCTATTTAATGAGGTATCCTAAGTAACTCTGCGGCAATATCAATATTTGTTGCCTGTTGCTCATATATCCTGTACAGCGCTTGTTCTCATGCATTACCTCATAAAGTCTTCCTAACGGCACTGAGGTAGTTATGATAAGCTGCCACATACTGTATTATAAATGAGGAAAATGATGTCTAGGGAGATTAAACAAGATTCACAGATGAAACAGTATTTTTGACTCAGGTACCTTTGATGGCACATGCCATGCTGAACTAGTTCCTTGAAAATCTGGTCCGAATTGATGTTTGTAGCGTTTTGTGGTTCAAACACAGCTCACATGTGAACAGTTTTCTCTCTCGCCAGCTTTGATCATGCTGTGGTTTGTGCACTGAGATGGTCAGGCTTGGGGCTGGAAAGATACATTTAATTTTCTGTGAGCAAGGGGAGGGGTCTGAGACTTTTGAGAGATTGGTTTTTCTCAGGTACCTGAGTGCTAGTGCAGGAACTAAGGCCACTGGGTCAGGTACAGAGGACCTTCTTACTAATGGGAATTGCGGAAGCCAGAGGGTCAGCATTCACACTTTTCCCTGACGTCCCAAATTCATACCACTCCCAATCCCCAGAAGCAAGGCAGAGGGGTCTAAGGGGTTCCTGTATGCACAGGGGCTTTGGTTAGAGGAGAGGAACCTTCAGCTTGGGGACATGAAGTCAGACTTATCTTGATTCAGGAGGAAGATCTGATGAACTGAGCAGTAGAAAAACGAGCCCCTTTTCTAAAGATGTGCACGCATGTACAGATAAGCTTTAGACCAGAGACCAGCACCAGGACCCAAGGGTGAAATCTGTTCTAAGCAAAACCTCACGAGCTGCACCACAGGCTGGTGCCCAAGGACACTGTAGCCCCTGGGTGTGCCATAGTCACGCTGCTGCTGGCCTGGGCCACTCCTTTGCTGATGCCTGGGAAGGGAGAGAGGAGGGGGGTACACCGCACTCCCTGGGGAGCTGGGCAACAGGGCCTGCACGGGGCCGGGCCTGTTGTGGGGAGACTACGTGCCCTGCAGAAACCAGAGGCTGCTTCAGTAGCCAGAGCTCACAGGTGGAGCCTACAGATGCATCTGTCATTAGGCAGCAACCTGGGCACCGTTGGGCAGTTTGGGTTTTGGCCATATGGATGGCAGTAGAGGGGGTCCAGGCCCACCCACTCCCCCCACAGGAAGTGCCCTGAAATGCACAGTGCAGCCATGGAATGAGTGGACTGTCTCCTCACTGGCCCCCAACCTCAGACGACACAGCCAGTGGCAGGCCAGTTGCTGGAGATGGGGCCGTAGAGCTGCCCTGGCACTGGCACAAACCTGTGCCTCAGAGAATGGACTAACGCTTCAGCCTGCACCGTTACCAGATGCAATATGGGCTTCAGTGCAGCTGTGGGAGTCAGATACAGTTCAGGGCAGGATCAGACTTGGTAGCTAAAGTACAGCCTTCACTAACCTGTTGCTTTGGCTGCAAAAGTGTGAGCCAAAGCTCCATTTGCTGAGGGTGAAACAGTCTTCAGCACACAACTTTGCCCTGGAGCTCTGTGTTGGGCTGGTGAAACTACCACTGCGTGGATCCTAACACCTCCTGTGCACAGAGCTGACTGTGCTAAGAGCTCGGGGGAGAGCCGCAGAGCCAGGGGAAGACACGCGGTCCCTGTGCACCCTGTGCACCAGGTTCCTGCTCTAGCTGGCACCCCCATGGCTGGCTGACTCCACGTCAGATTCAGGGACCCAGGGCAGTGTGGCCCTGGTGCTGCTCCAGTGCTGTGGGGGTCTGGACGGATTGTGTGGGGCACAGTGTGTGGGACACAGATTGGCAACATTAAGAGCTGCACTAGGAGCCTGAGGCTATTTCATCTCTAGTAACTGCCCAGAGCTCAGCAGAGTCCTGCAGTGTAATCACAAGCCAGTAACTTTGGATGAGACATCTGGGTTTGCACTGAGCCCAGGGAGAGGCTTGCAGGGACAGAATACTCTCTCTAGGTCCCCTCCTGGTTCTTTCTGAATTACACAGCAAAAGTGTATTTGGGCCAAAACTGGACTTAGATTGCCCTCTAGTATTGAAAGAGCGACAACACACCGGATGCTGAGCAAATCCGGCACTGAGTACCACCCAGCGCTGAAGTAGAAGTGACTGCAGACCCAGAGGGAATAAGTAGCTGCTTAGAATTTCTAGGAAGACAAGAGCAAATAGAGCCAGGTTTGAAGACCGTGATAAGTAACAAATCCTTCACTGCCCACATAATGCCAAATCCGCATATGTGTCAAACTGTTATTAAACAATTACCATTGTATGATATAATAAGTTCTATAAAATGTATTATTTGAAATATTTTCTAGAATATACAAGTGCATCATGGAAGAGAATAAAATGTCCTCTATCAGTCTTGCACTGAATAATTTAGAATTAAATGAGGAATAAGAAGCAATGACTTTCATGAAGCACTCATTTGAAAATATTTCCACTATCTCATAGTTCGCACCATTGCAAGGGTACCTCCTCCACAACCTCTTACATCACGGCACCTGTACTAGGAGGCAGGATTTTCTAATCATTCTCACGAAAACTGTCAGAAGGTTTTAAACTTACAAAGATGTAAAGTGAAATACCTCCTCAAGAGCTTGACAATATCTGACTCACATCAAGGATGAGGAAATACTAGAGCGGTTGACACTCAATGCCTTTGAGCATTTGTTGGTGGAACTTAAAGATGATTGTATATGTACACAATGAGGCATTTCTTCGGTTTAGTTATGCGCACTTGGTGAGACGCTTTTTATAATGCTTTTCGACTTTAATAGCTAACAAGTGTGGACACAAGCTGAGCATTGGCCCTGCTGTGAACATATAATGCTGTGTAGTGTAAATGATATCTTCAATAAAAACGGAGCTTATTCTCATGCTAATATTGTTAAATAACATAGTAGATACCATATGTATGTAAAAATGCAAATATATTTGCATTGAGTTTAAATGTAGAGCTCTTTCCATGATTAATTATTTATTTCATAAACCAGATACACATGTTTAAAGATCACATTTTCTGGTGTGAGAAACTAAGAAGGTAAGGACCAAAATGTATGGTAGATATTGGGAAGCAGGAAGACAGCGTTCAAATGGGAAGAGGAACATGGAGGGGAAGGAAGGAAAAAGAAAAAACCAAAAAGAAAATAGAAGGAAAAAATGGAAACAGAGGTTTTGTAAGTGAGAGGAAGAGGGAATGAGAGGAAGGTAATGGACTGGGGGGGAAAGAAGCATCAGGGTACATCATGTGCAGGTATGAGTTCCCTACGATGAATGCGATCATTAACTATATCTAAAGTGTACCGAGAAGATTAATTTAAAATTCTTTATTTCATGAAATATTGCTAAGTAGTATAATAAATACTATGAAATATATCCTAGAGATAGAAAAACATTTTTGTACAATATATCTACATTTTGCACTGTATTTATGTTAATTATGGTGTAACGTATGTACCAGTGCATTGTATTTTTATCAATGTTTTTATCATTCATGTGTGTCTATTTTTGTTTTTTGTGAATATTTTATAAGAATATATTAATGTTACGATCGGTTGCTTATGAAAAGTTTCTAATATATAAGTGCATATTTATGGGAGAGAAACACAGTCATATTTAGTTTTCTAATTGGATGCTGTTACAAATGATATTGGTGCCTTAAAGTCTGTTTTTAAAATCAACACTTCTTTCAAGTTTTCTCTGTCTCCCTTTTTGGAAGGTTTTCCCGCCTCTGGACTTTCCTGTCGTTTATTGAAACTTATCACCCACTCTGTTGTGGCTGCGAACCTCCTTCCTATTGCTGGGCTACAGATCACCTGAGTGGGTCTGGCTTGCCTTGGAGCCCCTCAGCCTTCAGGACAGTGACACAGCCATGTCTGGGTTGCAAATCTTTACAGCATCCTGTCAGAATTAACTCTATTCTACTTTCAGAGCACTTTCTACTAGGTCAACAAGGATTAAGGAGCAGATCATTGGACTTCTTGCCAAAAATTCTCCCTGGGATACCCGACATCAACTCTCAAGACATGAGTTAAGTAGTTATCTAGTGACCCTGGCTCTGCTGATAATCTTCCCAGATTTATCTGGGAAACACACACAGAAACTGAAATATGACCTATGTGCAAGTCACTCAGACAGTAAAATGGTTGAGTTCCGTGTTGGGTAACAATTTATTGACCTGTGGGCTTAATTTGTGTAAAGACTGAATTTGTATAAATAGACACAGTGATGCATTCGTTGGTAGGCATTGCAACGGGCATGGGGAAGCTCATCTAAACATGGACGTTTGCAAGATTTCATTAATCTGCGCAGGTTGGTTTAAATTGGATGTTTTGTTTGTTTTTAAGAAACAACATTAAGTATTGGAGAATTTGAATCTTTGCTGACATCCTTTTAAGTCATGGTTATTCCTCTCTTTTTTGTTCTTATTCTTGTTCTTTTTTGTGTAGTCTGTGGGTGACATTAAAGAACAAAAGTGCAATCTTGGATTATTTCAAGTAGGGTTCAACATTTTGTATATTTCCCACCTTAGGTTCTTATTTTAGCTGCTTATTTTGGTATGTAAATCTTTTTGTGTTGTATAACAAGAAGTCAGATGAAATACTCATGAATTTATGACTGCTTTTAATGCTAGGATGTTGTTTTGGATTTTCTATGTATGCAGCTATGCCGCATGCTTTGAGACCTACTACACAGGTTGGGAGTGGAGGTCAGGATCTGCTGTTCTTCATTTTCACTGTTAAAGTGCCATATAGTGCAATTTATGAGTCACAGCCAGAGCCTCTATTCATTCTAATAAAAAAAAAAGAACAGTGAAAAAAATGAGTAAACTAAAATAGATTTTATAATGACACTGTAATGCAATAAATTTTGTATTAAAAATGTAGTTTCACTGAACATGTAAATGCTTTGACTGAAATGATCACTAAAGGATGAAATTAGTGAAATATCCTTTTGACTAAAATCATCATTCTATGCAACAATTATTAAATGTGCTTATTGAATGAAGGAATAAACTAAAGGTATAGTAATCCGGGATCAGCGCTTGTTCTTCCCCCGAGTTTGCTCACCCAGCGTGCCTAAGATGCTCCGCTGAAACGAGTGCAAAAGCGAGGGTGAACACCGAGTCAGTGTTAAGTGCAGCCTTTCCCCAGTAATGGTTCCAGCTAGGTAGGTAACTTATGGGGACAAAACAGGGAAACGTTATGGATGAAACTGTTCATGTTATATTTTTGGGTCATATCTGAGAACTCTTTGGGTGTTATCTCATCAGTGTTTACCTACATTGGGGCAGAAATTCAGTTACTAATTAACCCCGTGAACTTACCTGAAAACCTGCTTCCTGGAACCCAGCTAAGTCGAGCCTATGACAAGGATGTGGCAGGAAAAGCAGACGCCTACCGCTTTCTGAATAAAACAAAGGATTTTGTCATCGATGCAAGTGAGTGAATTTTAGCACTCGTAGGTTTTAATTTATTTCATACCTACTTCTTTCCAAGTTTAGACTGCAAAGAAATTTACAAATACATTTACATTTATTTAGTTATTTCACAGTGTTGTATTGGATTTGGGGTCCTGCTTTGCTTTCCAAACCTGTGCTACCCACAGTCATGATAACCCAACATTGCCACAAGTGCCACTAACTAACATAACAGGAAGTTCATTCATGAGTCATCTTGAGTTACCTCACTTTCTTCAAAGAAAAAGGTAGCCTTTGAGTAATAAATATGATCCAGAAAATATATATTTTTCCAAATAAAAAAGTGAATTATGGATATTTTGGCTAAGTGAATTAATGTTCCTCAAAGCATTAATGAACTAGCCAGTTCAGGCAGGTATACATCTTGTGCTTTGGGCTTCTGTGAGTCCTGGCCCTCCTTAGGAAACTTGCAGAATGGGCACTTAGGGTGTCTGAAGAGGCAGTGGAAAATGGTCTCTCCTTAAAAAGGCAAACAGCAAACAAATGAAATTCCTTTCTTTTCACAATGGAAATCCAACCACAGCCACAGACAAGTAGAAATGATGTTTCTGAAGCCCTGTGAGGCAGGGACAACTCACTGTGTTCTTGCAGTGCTTTTTTCTCAGACATGAGTTTCACACAGTGAACTGGACAGGAATTCTAAGCTAAGATGGGGCCAGTATCCTTGCTTTTCAGAGAGTTTTCAAAATATGAAAGCATGTGTTTATGTACTATGCTTCAGAAACGTCAACATATTCCTGGTATAATTTTTACCCATTTAAGGAAAATTTTGAAAATAGAATCAGCTTTGGTGCTGGTCGCTGCTCTGGGCCAGCGTCCTGTGGCCAGCGCAGCCCACTTTTGCCTGGGTCATGCTCAGGCTTCCATTCAGCTGCATCCTCAACCCCACTCGCAGGGGCTGTACTAGAACCTGGAAGTTGGATAAAATCTCTTCCACCCTCGCTCCTCCCCAGGGTCATGACAAGCATACCTTCCCCCAGCCTGGGTGCTGGTCATTTCTCTGCAGTACCAGCAGATCCTTAGACTCCTCAGATCCTGCCATTTGGGCCCAATGTTCCTTCCTCCTCCTGCTCGTCCTCATCCTCCTCTTCTACCTCCTCCACCTCCTCCACCTCCTCCTCTTCCTCCTGCCCCTTCTCTTTCTCTCCTTCCCCTCCTCCCCATGCAACACCTGTGTGAGGGAACAGCACAAGCCACGGCTGCACGCCTGTCTCTGCACACTCCTCTTAGCCATCGGGCTGAATCCAGTGTTGTGGAAAATGGGTGCCTCTCGATGTGCAGCCTCTGCACCCGACAGCAGCTGTCTAGGCTGGGGCTTCCCACAGCGTCCCCTGACCGCTGCTGTCCCCCTGGCCTTCCACTGTGCATTCTGGAGCCTCCCACTGTACCAAGTGAGCTCTGAAAGTCCCTCACTGTCTCAGGCTACTCTGTGGTCCTATCTCTTTCCTGGCTTGAACTAGTGTGTCACAGGGGACTGGTGCGGCTCCTCCGGGCTGAGGCTCCTCCTACTCCCAAGGGTCTCACATCGCTGTCAGGAGGTGGCGGTGTGCTTCTCACCTTGTAGGGCTGATTCCCCCCATGAAAAGTCCTGCCCCAGCCTCCCAGGGACTCCCACATCCTGGCCCGTCTAGCACCTGGTGCTGAGCCTCATGGCCGGACCCAGTGTTAGCCCCCGGTCCTAAATCTCTGAGGCTTCAACGCCAAACCTGACTTCTCCTCCATTCTCCTGCTGTTTACTTTGTATCATTTCCCTCTCTCCTTACTGGGACTAAAACCTCATCGATGCATCCTCTGGCAGCAGTTGTGAAATACACCCAGAGCTCACGCACTGTCCTGATGCCCTAGACCTCTCCACCTCTCCGCAGATTTAATGGCATCTTAAACTCAGCAGTCTGACTTGGCCGAGTGGCAGACAGCCAGGACAGACTCCCCCTGGAATGTTGCCCAGCCGCCCTGAACCTGGAGTCCTTACACGTGTATTCGAACCCCGCTTGTGCTTTTCGGATCTCTACCAAGACTGGCTCACAGCCCTCCTTCACCACCTCCCTGAGGTTTTCTACCAACCCCAGCACTCCCTTCCTTGCTTCAGACTTCCCTCACGGTCCTTCTCTCTCTCCCGCTCTCTCCCATTTCTTCTCTTTTCTCTCTGTCTCTCTCTCTCTGCTTTTGTGGTTGAATCACGCCAGGCAAGTGTATTTCCACTGAGCTACATCCCCAACCCCACAATGTTCTCCTTGCTGAGAGTAATTTTATTATCATGCAGCTACGACCCCTCTCTGTGATTGAAGAATACTTGTCTACCTTGTGCTAGCTATGACTTCTGGGCAGCTTCCTCTTTTCTCCAAGGTAAAATCCAGACCCTCGGTGCTGACACACAAATCTCATGAAAATGTGTCTTCGGTGTAGTTTTTCAGGTTGAAAGGACAGAGCTCTCCATTAAAAGTTTCATATTTTAATGTTAATATGCATCACCCAACACAAAGCTTCACTTTTCCCTGAGTCTTTGGTCATGTGGTGTCTTCTGCCTCCTTTACCTTCCTCTCTTGATCAACTGCTTCCTTTTTAATTTATTAGTTTAGAAATAATTCCCTCCAAGAAATAATTTCAAAATCCATGCTGCTCTTGTTTCGAAAAAAAATGCTTCTCTTGTGTGTTTTTATTTTTATCTTTATTATTATTATTTTTTGAGACAGGGTCTCACTATGCAGTTCAGAGTGACCTTGAACTTGCTTATGTAGCCCAGACTGGCCTCAAACTTATAAGAGATCTTCCTGCCTCAGCCTCCTGAGTGCTGGGATTTCAGACATGTGCCACCACGCTGGGCTTCTTGTGTATTTTTAAACCACTCTTTCTTTAGCAGCTCTACTTCCCTGATGACATTATTGAGGACAAAGGCCATGCCTAATTCAATGGTTTCCCCACTTTTATTAGTTCATGGCCCCCTACCAATAACTATGTGGCTGCGTTTCTAAGTCTAACCCCAACTATTCAAATCTGTGCTCCTCCTGTCTCTGACTAGGGAGGCGGCACAACAAACCACCTCATTTTTATCTGCCTCAGTTTCGCCTTGGCTAATTGGTTCTTCTCTTCCTGCTTGGGTCCGTTCACAAGGCTGGCTTTCAAGATGTGTTCAGATCCGTCTCTGCTTGTTCGCTGTTCTGGCCCCTGTGGGGTGCTCTCCGGTCTGATGCTGCCACCGTGTGAGACAATGTGAACTTACACTAGGGAGAAGTTGAGTTTGGTTCCCAGGCCTGGAGGCCAGGGCCCCTGACAGGTCGGCCCTCGTGCCCGTGGGCATACGGCGAGGCAGCATGGGACAGCTGGGTGTGTGGTACTGAGAAGATGCTTGTTTCCTGCCTGCGAAGTGATGAGAGGAAGAGGGAAAGACTAACACCCCAGGGTGGCTTTGGGGGTACGCTCTCTGAGGCCTGAAGACAGTCCCCAGGCCCCACTGTGGAAGTGTCCCCCACTTGTGGCAGAACACCCTGGGAACCGCCCTCTAGCAGTCAGGCCTTTAGGACAGGGTTCTGATCCAAACCACACAGATGCCAAAAGCCAAGACTTTCATGGTGACTCATTGCCAAAGTCCCCAGGCTCCAGCAGCTCTGGACAGACAGACTGTAGACAGGAGCACACTGTGGAACTGTCCTCCTTAGGTGGTGCCTCTACTTCCCAGGTGGACAGAGCTTTTTCCACTGGGTCACAGGTTAGGTGATTCATTGTTGACGGTGGAACTGGGACTCTCCCTCCATTACATCCTGGACACCAAAATAGGGAGTAAAAGCTCTGTCTTGGGAGTTAAGGGAAACCCATGGGGTTATTCGAAAAAGTTTTAGTTCATTTAATTTATCTCAGAGACATATTAGGAAAATAACCATCCAATGGTTGAATCTATTAATTCCTTCCAGGTTTGATCAAATACAAATGTGAGATTTTTTTCAATCTATTTACATAGGATGTATGAACTCTACCTCCATTTAACAGAAGTTCAGGTTGGTTATTCTTCTTGTTACTACTTGATTTTTCTTGGCTCTCATCATCCCATGAATTAAAAAAAATTTCAAAAAACTTGTGAAAAATTTAGTTTTTAGAGCCTCACTTTTGTTGTTATTAAATTTATCAACAGAGATTAGCTAATATAATTTTTTAAAAGATATTGGCTATGGATAATAGTGAAATACCCAGATATAGGATAATTTTTCTCTCTCCAATTCAGTAGTTTTTGTGACCTGAGCTTTCTAAAAGTAGCATAAATGTCACATTAATTTTAAATGATTTAGTTGCTAAAATTGATAATAGTTTCTTTTAATATGTCCAGATTTAATAGAACTAACATTGCTGATAGTGAGAACATAAAAAGTGGTCTTTTATTAGTACCCGTACTTTTCTTCAGTTTTATCTACACTGGCTTTTCTTTTGTTTAGCTTCTTCATTTAACTTATTCTTTTAATCTCGAGGGTGAGGTTGCTCCAGCAGGGAAGTGGGAACAAGTACAATAAGGAGAAAACAGAAATACCTTTTCTCAGACAGTGTCCCTCCTTTGACAACTGTAAATTCTTGATGATAGTTAACTTTTTTGCCTGCTCCAAATTCTGGCCACACTATTTATGACTGTAGGGTCATCTACATAACTAATGGGACCGGATATGCACAATAAACATTTTTTCCTGTTAATTCAACGTAGACATGACTGAAATGAGCAATGATCTCGGTCACCCCTGTTCACTGTAATCTCTAGAAATGATGTTCACTGAAAATGAGTGAAATTCAGCTTATGAAAAGTAGAAGTCTAACTCAAGCGACATTTTAAGAAGAAACCGCGAGTCTTTTCTGATTTGCCTGTATTAGGTCTTTCCTTGCGAGATGCAGCAAAACGGCAGATGCAAAGTGCCCGCACTTGCTTTCCTCCATCACAGATTCCTGCGAGATCCGTGACTTTGGGAGATCATGTCAGTTCCTTATAAAAGAGTTGAAATATGTAATTTTAACATCTTTCAAAATACAGAAGACACATTTCTATTTACTGACAGCGATTACAGCTTTCCATTCTCTTCACTAGGTTCTGGTGTCATCACATCTACCAAAGTCTTTAATTATGAAACAGATCCACAGCGGTTCCTGCTCATAGTTGACACCGGGGGGCTCATGAGGCATGTTCTAACCATCAACATTGTTGATGTGCCTGAGCCCCCGGACTGCACGGCTGACCCCCAGTTCTCTGCGGGCACAGGTATGAGCTGGGGTTTTCTGTGTCTACTTCAACAGCTACCTACAACGGAAGAGGCCAGGGACATTTTCATACAGAGATACTCAGGGATTTCTTCTTTCTTTTAAAGAGAATTTACAAAATAGTAACAACGGTATAGAATTTCAAAACAAGATGATAGGAAATTAACAACAGTTATCACATTACATATTGTTATCTCCAAGGCAGTTGCGCACATTACCAGGTGGATTAAGCAGTGCAAACACTAACTGTCCCTTTGAATGAACTGATAGAAGCTAGTAGTACAGTTACCTTCTCTCTCTCGTGCGTGTGCAGCTGTCTGTATGCGTCCGTCTTCTTCCCTCCCTTCCCCACCCCAGTGGTTCTTTCCTTTTGTTTTTCCCTTTTGCAACATTTATTGTTCTTTTCAATTTTATTTCCTCTTTCCATTTATTTTAAAATTGTGTGTGTAATGTATGTTTATGTAAGTATGCAAGGAATGGGCAGATAGTCCTCTCTACATGAGAAAACATATAACATCTCTCTGGGATAATTTAAAAGCAGCTTCACTACGTGGAAAATTTTCCTCTACATTTCTATGGTTAAGACGCAAACCATTAAAAGCAGCAAATAAGATTCTTCCAAAGACTTATCGCAAAAGAAGTAAGACAGGAGACAAAAATAAGTAATTCTTTGATAGTCTAATATACCTGCAAGTGAGTGCACCTGTAAAAATACCAAAAAATATATTTTGATGTCCTTAAGGTTCAAACTAATTTTTTAAGGAGTGGGGAATCTAGCCATCCATTCAATACAACAGTAAACATAAAATTTCAGTTGTGATACAACAGTGTAAACAAAGGCCTTTGTTACTAAGAAAGCAAATTATGTATGTGTCTCTGTGAGGGGTTGACCAAGTCCAAAACACAAGGGCTGAGTTCTCTAAACAGCCCCTGGATTTCTTCGGGTCCCAACTCTGGAGAGAAGCAGACGTGGAGGACGGGGCAGCACCCCCCGCGGGGATAATGCATAAAGGGCAGGGAGCGGGAGAGGCGCACAGCGACCAGGACGAACGAAATCTACTGGGGCAGACCTGGAGAGAACACTGAGTAACATTACGCAGTGTGATTCTTGAAGAATAACGAAGTGTGTCCTTGTCCTCACGGTAGTGTAACTTGTGTGAAGCAGGGTGAGCAGGCAGAGATTTCAGATAGACTCGGGGCTGGTATAAAGACCGCAGGGCCAGAGCAGACTGTGGGTCAAGCATTGTGCATATTAGATATTTGAAGTTTTGCTGTCAAAAATACAAAATTAAGGTTATTATGTATGAAGTATTTCATTCAGTTTCAAGCTTGAAAATAAGAGAGGAAACAAATATCTATAAATTCTTAACTGATAAAAATTTAATAGCATAACAGCAAAAACCATTACTATGATTTTGTACTATAGGTCTACTATCAAGAAAATAGATTTTCCTTTTGGGGTTTTGAGGTGATGGGATGAGCTTTTATTGAGTAGAATGTTAAGTGACCCAGTGTCAGGGAATGACTTCCCTTGCTTGGCTATCAAATGAACCACTCAGAATTTTATGTTGCTTGCAATCATATTTTTATTTACTTTTGTGAATAAAATCTATCATTATATAATATTTGTTTAAAATTTTCTACTTTTATTGACCACTGCTTTCCACTTAGGTGAGATTATGATGAGCATTTATCTTGTTTTTCTGAAATGTGTTCTCAGCTCACAGCTATAAAACCATTGTACAGTAAATACAGTTTTTTGCTAGATAACTCAAAACAAAATAATCCACACTCCTCACATGTTAAAAGTGGGTCATTCAGTGTCTACTTTTCTTATTTTTCTGTGATGGTCAAGCATGTTAGTGAAGAACAACACAGTACCGAGAGTCCTGATGTGATTAGGTTTCTGGACTTCACCGTACTAGAAGGGCTTGAGAGTACCATGTGTGGTCTTTGTTCCATCTGTCCACTCCGCCACTGTAGCAGGGATGTTGAAATAGACAACCTAAAACAAGTGGGTGTGTACGTGTTTTGCTAAAATTTTATCTGTGAACAGTAAAATCTGAACTTCTTATAAATTTCCTGTGTTTCAAAATATTAGTCATCTCTTGCTTTTTTAAAATCACTTTTTGTTTAAAAGTGTGAAAACTATTCTTAGTTCACAGAGCATAAGAAATATTAGAAATCTAGATTTTACTCATGGGTGGAAGTTAAAATACCTATAGAGTGAACAGCAGAAGAGCAATTCCAAGGTTGTACTAGCAATACGGGGAAGAAGGTCAATACTTTGGCCTGGGTAGTCTCGAGATGTCAAACAGGAAATGAGCTGACCATGAATCCAATATAAAGGAGGACGGGGGTGGGGGGGACTGTAAGGCACACAAGGGGTGGTGCTCAAGTACAGCAGGGAAGCCTAGAAACCCAGAGAACGTAAAGGAGGATGCCTGAGTTCACGTTCAATCATGTCCTGTTCGATAAGCCTTTGTTCTATCAAAGGAGGGATTTAAGTTAGCAGCTGTGCTCAGCGGTCTCGCTTAGAGCTGTAAATGTTTTGTAATTGAAACCATGGATTTGGATGAAATTACTCAGTCACAGCAGAGAATTAGAAAAGGAGGGGACAGGGCCAAACCTGGAAGACTCCTCCACTGAATGACGGAGCGACTCAGCCTGCCAAAGAGAGCAGCTGGGGAGCTGGTAGGGCCAGGACAGTGGGTACCCTGCAGGGCACAGGAGAGGGTCTTTCAAGGGTACCAGGGGTCGGCACACTTGACATCCTCAGCCGGGAGGGGAATTCTGAGGCCCACAGTGTTTCCTGAGAGATACAGGCGAGATGGCAACTCCTGAGTCTGAGAAGGGTTTCACAGGTGTGAGGGATGTGGAAGTCAGAAGACAGCAGATTGATCAGCGCGGCTGTGGAAAGACAGAACCTTTCTTCAGAAATCTGAGTGTGAGCCTGGAGCCCCGGCAACAGCAGAACTACAACAGATTTCGAGTCTGTGTCTGGCTTAGTTCTTCTTAAAAGGAGACATGGATAATTTTATAAACAAATGGCGAGAATTCCTTGGGGAGGTTGAAACAGGAAAGAGAAAGTAAGAAAGAGATGGCTGATATTCAAGTGGAACGAACGAGCGCCTCATCATCTTCTAAACATGTATAAGTCTGCGTTTGTAATTTTAATTTTTTCTGTATTTCCCAGATTAAAAATGTCTTGAAGATCTGACTTTTTTTCCTTTCAGCTCATACTCTAAGGGTACATTAGAAGAGTTTATTGACTGAATATATTAGAAATAATAATTTGAAGTATTAGAAGTATTATATTAGTATTATTAGAAGTACTAATATTCTAAAAGAGGATTACTGAATGGAGGGTCCTGTTTATTCATGTGTGTGATTGAAAGAAATTTTCTTTCTAATTGCAATTAAAATTTAGTAGTGGGACCTGGGTGTGATGGTGCACGCCTATAATCCCAGCACTCAGGAGGCTGAGGCAGGAGGATCATGGTGAGTTGGAAACCAGCCTGGCTACAAAGTGAGCTCAAGGCCGGCCTGAACTGCGCAGCAAGACCCTGTCTGAAAAAGACAAAAAAAAAAAAAAAAAAAAAAAAATCAGTAGTAGGAAACCATAGTATATTATGCCTCATTTGGAAAATCATGAATGTTAACTGTAAATTTCTTTTATAATAAAAGTTATATGAAAAATTATTTTGAAGTTTGGACCTAACAAAAGAAAATCAAATATTTATTCCATTAAATGATTCATATTAAGTAGTTTTAAGCTGATTACAAAAATAAAGTATGATTTATATATATATATATAACTATTATATTGTACTCAAGTACCATACTCACTTCTTCAATAATTACAGAAGGAACCTTGTTTATATTTGGAAATGTAACATTTTTACACCTCTGTTGATACAAAAGCTAATTTTCACTAAGTTTTACTGTTACTGGTGGTTTTTTTTATAAATATGTACCCTTATTTTTTCAGAGAAACAGACATTATACAGCCACTTTCAATTTTGATATTGGTTTTAGATTTGAGTAGTAATTGGATTCTCTTTTTTAAAAACTCTTGGTGAAGGTGTGACCCTCCAGGCGGGTGCTCTCCTTTGGTTCCCGAGGGCCTTTGAGTGCCACAACCACCCCTTCCTGTTTTCTCTTCCTGGAGGAGTAGAAGATGCAAAAAAAAAAAAAAAAAAAAAAAAAAAAAACGCAGTGGGAACAACCTAGTGCAGACTGCAGATATTTAAGACTTTGTTTGGTAGGATTTGGAAAGCTGTACTAAAGATTTTGCCTGATCTGAGAACTTAATGGCCGTTCAGGAAATTTGCCAATTTCAATTTTCCCAGGAAATTTTCCAGAGGTTCTCAGAAGTTTTCGAGTAATTCCTACAGATGTGCAATGCTCATTTCCTTCCAAGAAAAGAAAGAAAAGTCAACTGCATAAATGCTGAGAGGTTAGATAAGACGGGCACTCAGTAGCATTGGTCTGCTGGCGGGGAGTTCATCAATAACTTTTTGGGAAGAGTTTCTGCGCATAGGGAGGAATAAAGAGTGTGGCCCCAAAGGGTAGAAGAAAGGGTAGATCATAGCTCAGGCGCTCTGGGATCAGGAATGGTTTTTTTTTAAAAAAGAGGTGTGCGCATGTTCACCTGATCTTGGAAAGCAACTGGAAGAGGGGGAGATTGAAAACGGAAGGTAAAGTCCTGAGAAGGAGCGAGAGGGCAGCTAGGGTTATTTTACTTAATCCTGCAAGTTAGGAGCAGAAAAGAACCCGCACGTGGCAGCAGGGTGTAGATTCCAGGGAGAAGGTCAGCTTCACTGCTTCCGTCTACCCCGCACGGTAAGACCAGGGCTCTCCTGCACAGGACTGGAAGGGGGGAGGAGTGCGAGGTGTGCAGCAAAAGGCTCTTGAGAGAGCTGCTGCGGACAGCTGAGGGGGGCGCAGGGGCCGCAGGGAGGTCCAGCACGGCGGCTGCCCCGGTAATTCTCTTTGCAAACTGAACAGCTCAGGCTTAGATTTAGGGAGTCTCAGAAATCTGACATTTGTTCAACTCTTAGGGAAGTCTAAAAAAATTTAAGGGTCCTGATCGAATCAAACGTGAGTTCTTTGTGCCGATGCCTGCGTTTCCAGGATGCTTTCCTTTGGTCATCACTCTACTAATTCTGTTCCTGGTTGTTTGAGTCTAGGAAAATGTAAGTTTTGTGATGTGTCTTTATTCCCTTATGTTTCTTTGGACAATATTAACCGTGAGTGCCAAGAGTAAGACTTTCTGGCTTTTTACACTTCAGACTTGATCTTTCTGGTAATAATTTTGTAGCTTTATTTGTTGTTAGCTTTATAATTTGTTTTTCTTTTAGCTATAGTTTTTCTCAGTCATTCTTTGCTTGGCGCAAGCCCTCATGGTGGGGGAAAGTGGATCTGTTGAATTCATTGCTTTCTTTATAAAATTTTCTTAAAGTTATGAAGTTTGGTCATGCTCTGACTTCAAGCTATGCAGACCACATGGCTTTACTGCAATGTTATTTCTTCTTTTATTCTGCATTGTTTTCAGAAAAGATATTGGAAGACATGACTCTCAACAGACATCTTTATCCTTTTACCCTCAAGTCTCCTGTTCATTCACTTTAAATGTGACTACATTAGAAAAAAATTAAATTTAGAGGGAAACTGTTAACAGTTTCATCATAACCTATAGATTTTATTATATATAATTTATATTTATTACCTGTAATAGTATATATGATTTATTATATATTATTTTATTATAACATATATATTTGTCTTGTCAGTTTATGTAAAAATAGAATTTTAAAATGTTTTATTATCAAAATTTGAGTTAAATTTTATTTCAAATTTGTATTCCAATGAACTTTAATCATACATACACAAACACACACACACACATACATACAGAGTCTCAGTCACAAACAATACACCAGAACTCAATAAAAAAATTAACCTGATTCTTTCCTGGGGTTGGTCTATCTCGTCACGGGCCAGGATACAGGAGATGTCGGAAGGTGTGTGCACACCTGCTTAGTAGGGGGCACTTCTCTGCCACCTCCTTGGGTCTGGAAATTAGAGTAATCTTTTGTGGTGCCTGGCTGCCTCCCTGCAACACTAATTGTCCACACCTATGTCATGTGAGCTGCAGAGAGTGCTGTAGGAAGGAAGGAAAAGGCACTCTTGTAAGGAAGTAAGGGGGAGAAGGGTGATGAAAGTCAAGGAAAAGCAGAGAAGTGAGTGACATGTAGACGGCAGCCTTAAATGTCATCCCAGCCCTACTATCCACTCAGTGATGAATTCCGCTGTATGTTTCCTCTCCGGGAAGATAAGGAATGCGTCACGCACTTTAATTTTTGATACGTGTTGATTTTTGCTCCACAGCTGCTTTGGAAATTGATGAGGACTATCCATTATTTCAGTCCATTTACAGAGTGATGGCCACAGACGAGGACTTGGCGCATGGGGACAGGCTGACGGTGGGTTACGGCTGTGGCGTCCATGCACACCTTGCTTCAGCAAGTGTATGAGCACTGACTGGAGCTCTTTCTCAGAGTATCTGATTTACTTTTACAATTGAGAGGCCTTTAACAAACCTAACAACCACTCTTACACAATTTATGTTTGTGTTGCAAATAGTATTTTTAGAAGAAGTTATATTCTTGAGATGCAGAAAAAAATACACAGTCACTGCTGAGCAAAACCTTAGCTTTGCCTGTTGGGTGCGACTCAGCACATTTTTATTTTTTAGCTATTCCAATGACACAAGTAAATGTGACTATGTACATGTGTATAATTTTTTCTCATGTGTCAGCGTCCTGCTTACTAAGGATCTAACTTGGTGACACTTGCTTTTCTCGTGACTGAATCAGGGTTGTAAAGCATTTAAAAAGTTTGGCAAAATAAAAAGAGCCCATTAAGTTCTGTCTGGAGAGTTTCGCGGTGCACTGGACTGCAAAAGCCAGCCCACTTGCTGGGTAGCTGTTGCTCCTGAACACGTATTGACACTGTCAAGTGTACTTTAGTTACCACGCACGAAGTCATGGGCGCCTGGTGGCCTTGGGGTTGTCCAATGACTCGGGTGAGGTTATGACGGTCCCCCTAGAGCAGATAATCCTGTGGAAGTTACTACATCTTTTGATTTCCACAATCACATATTTTTATGTATATTTCACAATGATACATGTTTTGTTTTGGCCTAACTTTCAGTGGTACATTTGCCGCTGTCAGTCAGAGTATTCAAAGACTACCTGCAGAATGCTCCGAAAATGTTCTGTTGCAGATTTGACAAAATGAAATTGTTAAGAAACATGAGATCTTTCCCATTAGATGACATCTTCTCAATAGAGGAATAAAAGGCTGTGGTCCAGCTGAGAGCAGGTGTTACCAAGCTGACACCTGCAAAACTACAGGAGTGGTTAGCAGGTGGTTATTTTTAAACTTTTGTGTTCTAAAAATATTGTTAGAGGAGAGAGTGAATTTTGGGTTAAAAAGAAATCCAATGAAGTCACCGAACTTTGCTTTATGAGTTTTTACCTCACATCAAATTACATTTTCTTCAGCTGCTTTTGAGAACAGATTTATCCACTTTCACATCTCCTCAGAGGTGATGGCAAAAACTACAAGCGAAATGAAGAACATAAAATAAATCATAAACTACCTGTTCAACTGAGCTAATATTTGAATAGTATTCACACTGTTAATTCTACTTTATTTTGTAATATTTAATCTGTGCTAATGAGATTATCCTGTATAATCTTTCAGAGTTGTATTTGCAGAATCAGAATTAATGTTTTGTGAATTATCTTAAAAAATGTACAGTGTTTTGAAGTTCTATTAAAAAGTAGCGAATGTCTTGGTTGAGTTCATAGGCTGAACAACCCAACTACAAGAATATATTAGTGGTCCTAATAACAGCCAGACCATAGAGAAAAAACTGAAAATAATTAGTGCAAAAGTAGGAGACTTCCTACATATTTTGTTCTATTATCATATCTTAATGATCTTCACTCTTTGCATCTGTTTTGGTGTGAGTAATGCATATTTGTGTTTGTAGTACACAGTTGAGACTCAGGTCTCTGGACCAGAGCAAGGAGCAAACTCTTTCGGAGTGGACTCTGTAAATGGGGTGGTCAGCTTGAAAGGAGAAGATACTTTGGACTTTGACAGAGGATATCATGTAATTATCGTATTTATTTTTCTACACAGAGTAAAGGAGAGTTTTAAAATTTTGAATTCTTCATGAAAAATTAAACACCATGTCATTTTAGAGGAGGATGTCATATTTTGTGTGATTCATAGGAAAGGATTTGTTTAGTTAACCAAAAGCCTAGCCTCAAACCTGATGCGTGCCAAAGAAGAGGGGTTATGGCTTAGCTTTTTAGATCTACCTAAAGAAGTTTAAGGGAAAAAATAGATTTTTATATGTTTTTTTTCATCAGGAAAAATCAAACTGGTAAATCATTACTTTTTAAATCTTTCTATCAAAGAAATGGAAGAAACTAAACACAGTGAAGTTTTTATATTGAAATGATTTGATCATTTGTGCCCTGATACCCCTAGAATGTTATAACACTTCAATAGCCACCATATAAACCCAAGAGAAGATTTTGAAATTAATTCTTTGTTATTGGAACGAAGATGATTTCTGGTAGTTTTATGAGAAAGATAATTTAAGGAAAGCATTTTGTGATCAATTGTTTAATGTGGAGGGAAAAAGGAAGTCCATGTAAGTAGCAACAACGACCTGGACAGAAAGTAGCTCCATGGCCGTGGAGCACGTGTGTTCCCATAACAATGAGGTGCAAAGGTGAAAGTGCAGGAGTTTATGCTCATCCTCCTCCTCCTCCCTGTTACCTAAAAAACATCTATGCCCAGAAATGCCTCCACATGGACCAACTCAGGTAGGTGACCAAGGAAATACAGGAAAAGGGGCATGTAAGACATCGGAATAAAAACAGACAGTTAATCACTGATTAGATATTTAGAAGAAAAGAATTCATATTTGAACATGATTTCAACTGTTTAGTTTTGAAGCATACACATCAATGGTAGCAGAAAGTCACTGGATTCTATTCAAATTCAGTTTGTACTTTGGATGTGGAGGATGGTGCAGAAGCCATCCTCAGCTTTCAAACTGTTTGATAAGAGCTCCAGATGAGGTAGGTGGAGAGGACAGGCAGGCAGTGGAGAGGACAGGCAGGCTGTGCAGAGGAGGCATTGTGTACACAGGTCCGATATTTACTGCTGACCCTTCTGGAATGGCCAGTACTCACGCATTCAGTCAAACTTGTAGCAAGTCCTTCAAGTACTTCTTCAATTTTCCACTATAAAACTATGACCCACTGTGTAAGATGTGACCCAAGGTTACACATCCAGGAGATGGAAATCTGGGACAGTGCTGTGAGCCTCTGACTCAGCATGGGGTCCTGGACATTGCTGGGCTGCTAGATGCTTGCTCCAGAGGGGTGGATTGCTTCCTACCTTGGAGGTAGGCAAATTTTCCTTATTTTTTTTTTCTCCAAAGCTACATTTGCATATGTGAATGAATATCTGAGGGGTGAGAAGTGTGCCAGGTTGACAAAGAACACATTTGAGGTCTAAAGCCATTCTCAACTCTTCACAAATTACTTCACATCCAGGACCCCGTGAGTGGCTCATCATCCCATTTCTAGCGGTTAACATCAAACAGCTGGCTTTGCTAATAATTTTCAGTGCATTAGATTTTGGGTCAACAGGTGATTCTAGAATATTTTGGTTGAATTTCATCACTATTTAGTCAAACAGCCAACTAACACAGACCTCTGACTGAAGTTTAATGGCCTGTGCAATGAAGCTATTTTGAAATTTACTATTAATACAGCTAGGAAAGCACTTACATTTCCTTTAATTACTTAGAAGAAAAGTACAACGTTGTTTCTAAGTGGAAAAATCAAAACCTGCCTTAACAGGAAATATAACGTAGAAGTATGCACGTTACCAAATAGTATATTATAGAATTTCTAAACATTCTTCTCCAGGTTTTCCAGCTTACACTGAGAGCAACGGACACAGCAGGTCTGTTCTGCCAAGGAACAATAATTATCAAGATTAGAAACATAAATGACGAAAGGCCTCAATTTGAGTAAGCATGTTTATTTCAAAGTGTAACTAGGGGAGAATGGCTAAAGTAAACTTTCACATAGATTGTAAATAATAATGAATTTGTAGCTATATAACAACATTTAGGATGTTCCCTTAACACTGTGTGACTCTACTGATAATTAATACATGTGCTGATCAAAAGTGAAATACACATCAGAAAGTACTGCAAAGCAAGTTTAGGAATGGTCAGCATGGAACATGGTTAAAAGTTGTGGTGTGCCTTTTCTTTCTCTAGCTTCTTTCTCAAATTTGTCCAAAGCTCTTAGATTTCTCTTTAATAGCTACAATGATCTTAAATAAAAACTTGACCTTAAAACATAATTTAAAATGCTTAAAAGTATTTTAATTTTCATATTCCTGAAGTATAATTGTAGCATTCAAAAAATGTTTTCAAATGATAAGTGCAACTTTAGATGTTTTCCTATACTTGAAAATATAATAACCAGATGTATTAATACAATCTAACTGTAACCAAACACTTCTTACATGCATAAAAATGAAAATGGTGGTTTTCAAATTACTTTTCTTATATTATCAAGTTGCAGCTCAACTTAGAAAAATCACTGAGTGAGACCCACAAACCTGCTGTCCTTATCCTCTGAAAATAGAAGCAAATCTGCAACATAAGTTGTCCCTCATTTGTAAGAGGGACATTTGTAAGTGGGCCTTTTGCCCACATATGTTTGAGGCAGCCTTAATCCCGTCAGCCTTTGGGATTAATATTCTGCTGTTTTAATTCCTTTCATAAGAATGAATTTACAACTTTGATTTATGCAGTAGAATCTAATACTACAAATTTAAGCTGTACCAAAATTACCAAAATATGGTCTCCAGATATTTTTCATCTCTTATGGTATAGCACAGTAAGTAACAGTGAGTGAGATGACATGATATTAAGTGTAAAGAAAGATCCACGCTGGACTGTGGTGACCGAATGGCATCATTCCCTTCCTTTCTCTTAGACCTCACATTGCTTTGAAGATTTTCTTGAAGCTCTCTCCAGTCCCCAGAAATAGTGTTCATTCCTCTTCAAACCTGTAGGAAACTTGTGACATCTATTACATAGCATCATATTGATGTGCAGCTGTATTTCCTCTTAGCAGTGCGCTCCTGCATTTCAGGAGCTAAGACTTAGTCTTGCTTGCATGATCTGGCCCAATACATGGTAGGTTGTCAACAAAGAGTGTCTCAACGGATGGATGGGTAAGAGAAAGATTTAAGTCTCTGAAATGTTCTAGATACGACCAGGGACTTTACATACCACTTAAAGAGATGAACAGTGAAATTGCAAATATTTTCATAACTTGTTCTAATGAGTTCTTACTCTAGACAGCATTTCGTCTCACTGGATAACAAGGTGAAGATAATACATTACATGTCTTGTGTTCATTGGCCAGTTACTCCCTACAGCGCGTACTTGGAATAATAGAAGAACATTACCCTAGTCTGTTTTCACTTTTCCTCCCTTTGGTCATAATCTCTTTGACATCTGATATTGTGCTCGAAACTATCCTATTTAAAAGTGATGTTTATGTGGAAAAAGCTATGTAAATTCCGTACATTTAACTAGATTTGAAACTGTTCAAGTCATCATTTCTTGAACATCATATGTGTAAGAATCTGCAAATTTCTATCAACAATTTTTGCATCACCATCTTCTCCTTTAGAGCGTTTCCTTTGGACTCCATTAATGTGACTGAAAGGACTGCCATTGGAGAAATTGTAGCAAGAGTAAGAGCAATGGATCGAGATGGAGACAGCATCACTTACTCCTTTAACACTCAGCAGGAGATGTTTGGCTTGGACCCCTGTGAGTTCTAAACAGACCCCTGTAGTGTGCTTTGGCTACGCATTCACTATCTAATCTCACTCCCTTTAGAAGTTGGGCTGGCAAAGCTACCCTTGCAAAATTAAACATGCAGCAGGAAAACCAAAAACATGTGGCATTTATAGTGGCTGTTTTTCTTCTTATTAAAATGGTATCCTTTTAAAATAATGAGTGATGTAAAAACCTGGCTTTTATAACTGGCCACCACCTTTCAAAGATAATTGGTACAAGTGCATCTGTGAAATCCTTGTAAACTGCAGGACACAGAAGCCCTTGCTATTGCCTCAGTTGAGGACTTTTCCTGCATAACTGGCTGTTGATGATGGATGTAGCTCTGTCTACGTGGACAGGACTACTGTTCTGAAATACTTCTTTCTTATGCACTGTCTTGGCACCAGTTCTATCAGTCACAGGTCCAAACAAACAGGAGCACCAGAAGTATAGTGCCTGTGTCTGATGCTAGCTAGAGCTTGAGATCCACAGGGCGGGACTCAGAAAGGAAAGAAAGATGCGAGGTGGGGAGATGAAAGGTGGCCTGGAACACAGGAAAGCATGCGGGACCACTGTTTCACAGCATGGGCTGGGACTGCTGTCACTGACCTTGGCAGCCATGTGCTCTGAAGAAGCTGGGGCCTTTGACCACAGAGCTGAGTATCCACACTTGTTCTAGAAGTCAGTGAAGCAGGTGCGGCGGTCGCAGGCTGTCAGCAGTGGATCAGGGACCAGGGCAAATCGGTGCAAGGAGCCAAAAGGCTGCTGCTTCTTTCTACCCTCCAAGGTGGCCTCGAATCTCCCTAGAGGCTGAACAAAACCAGAAACACACAAGAAATGGAGTTCTGGGGATATAATTTGACTTAGTAATGTTAACACATTTTAAAGTCATAATAATGATCTTCTCATATGTGAAATAATTTATTTGACTCTTTATAGGGTTGTTGGCAATTTATGCATTTATATTCAAAATACACATTTTGGGGGAGAAAAAAGGTAAGGGAAACACAGGTGAAATCAAGGCTTTGTGAGAGTCACAGAGACGTTCAAGACAAGGTCAAAGCACAGGAGGCCAAAGCACAGGATTCTCTGAGGAAAGCAGGTTTTGTGGTAGGGATAAATACTTACTTCTATCTTTGAAAATTTCCCTCAGTTTGACTCTCAAGCTCATTTTCCTCTTGTTTCATGTGATCAGATTAACTCATGGCAGAGGCAATGGACGATTATGATTTTAACATGGTTTGGCTAGTTTTTGAGGCAAAAAATGCCAATAAGTTTATTGTTTTAATAAAAATAAAGCAGAACGGTTTGTGTTCAGTATTTGTAAGTCAGGAAACTTCCTGTGCTCCATAAACACAAAAGAATAACAATTTAGATCCTTGAAAGGAAGTACGATGAAATAATTTTAGATACATGATTATTTTTAAGTGTAAGAGTAACTTATATGGAAGATTGTAAAGAAATATTTCCACTGGATCTATAATAGCTAAGTATCACTTTCTTATGCAGAGAAATAAGCAAACTGAAACATCACCTGCGTAAGCTGATGCAGACTAATGGTCGTTTCTTTCTTTCTTTAGCTACAGGAGTAATCACTCTTCTTCACCCTTGGAACCTGGACAACCCAAACAACTCCAGAACTTACTCTCTGGAAATTGAAGCCAAAGATAGTGGAAATAATACCAGCACTTACACATTCACAGTCTTTGTGGAGCGTGTGGATGACCCTATTTTCTGTGATTCGAGTTTTTTAACAGGTAACTTTCAAGTCCATTTTATTAAAAATAAAAAACAGTGATGTGACAGTAATATTTTTAAAATATTGAAACATAACTTGGAATTAAAGAAATATAGTTTCTTTAGATTTATAAAGGAAAAAAAATTTAAAAACTGAATAAAATGAGAGATAGCACATTCCTGAGAGGAAAGAATTGGAGTTAATGTAATTCAAATTCAAATTCTGATTATTTCTTTCTATGATAGAAACAGAATGGAGTGATGCCAAAAATATTCTAAATTTATCTGTACTATAAATCAACATGTAGCATAAAAATCTAAATAATAAAGTACAACTTTCACCTCCACAATTGTCAAAGTACAAGAATAATACATCAAAAAGTATTGTCTGAGGTATAAAGAAATGAGCACTTTTCAGAACAGGAATTTTGAAACATCCACATTATTCCATAACATTTCTTAGATATAGACAAGCACGAGATTAGGTAGGACCACCTGATGCAACACTGACTGGAGATGGTATCCAGGACTCAAATGCTCAGTAAACAAGAACCCTGTTTTTGATAAAAATATCACTCACAGAATCACATAGCACATGCAGTAAGTACCAGTTCTTTAAATGGGTTTGCTTCTGTGTTGGCACTGGGGTGTGATAGGATCATACAGGCGTCCTGGGAAGTAGGACCAGGAGCAGTGCATGGAGAAAGGAAATTAGCATTCGTTTTGCATTTGTGAGATGAGTCTGTGTGAAGTTTTTTTTTTTGCGGTACTGGGGATCGAACTCAGGACCCTGTGCTTGCTACGCAAGCACTTATTCCACTGAGCTATATCCCCAGCCCCCAGTCTGTGTGAAGTTGACTAACCCTCAGAGCCACTGTCAGGCAGAGGACATACCTTATCCACATTGTACCGGTGAGAGGATTGACAGCTGAACTTCAATTCTGTTAACTCTTTTAAATATGAATGCTAAACTGAATATATATTTTTAGCTTTTTTTTTCCTGGAACAAATATCACTAAGAAAACTATATGAAAGCCAGGCACAATGGTAGTCTCAGTACTGCGGTGCTGAAGCAGGAGTGTCTCTTGAGTCTAGGACATCAAGAAAACCTGGACAATATAAGGAGACCTCGTCATAAAAAAGCAAAACAAAAGAAAAAAAATGATAGAAGTAGAAATTCTTGCATCACAGAGACGCATAGCCCCATGTGGGGAAAGCCAGGGTAAGAGCGTGCCTGAGTGTAAGTTGTCATTCATGACTGATGTAACGTCCAGGTGTTTCGCTATCTGTGCCTGAAGATGTGCCTGCAGCTGCCTTTATATATATGATTCTTTCAAGGGACCCAAATCCAGGACAAGAAGTTGAAGTAAGTTTTTAGCTATTTTTTTTCCTTCAAATTTGGTAAAAAAAAATAAGGTGCTTAATTTTCAAAGGGCAAACAATTATTTCATCAGCTTTTAAGTAGAGTAGTCTTTCCATCCTTCAATGAACAGTGAAGTGAGAGAAGGAAGTCGAACCTTCAAATACAGAATAAAAATGATATGCCTTGAAATGGAAGCAACAGACTGAAAATAGTCTGAGATCACTTGAAAAACTAGAGCTTGTATATTTATTAGTATTTATCTGATGACATTTACACACACATAGGAAGTCCTTTCCGCTGTTAATTCCTGTTTATTCATACTAAGGAGGCATATTTTTTGTATGATACACATAATTTGAATAAAGGGTATTTTAGATCGTTATATGATTTCTGGTTTTAGCAATACTTTATAAGAAATAATGAATTAATAAGTAATAGATGACAAAATGGTTACAGCTTAAGAGGGGGTAAAAAGAAATTTAATGTAATTATTCATCACACTATTTCTCAGAAATTTTTATGGTGTGGTATGAGCCATAATCAAATTACATTTTTAAGAGAAATGGTTTCTCCATTATATATTATAAATTATATTAATATATTGGAATATTCTGCCTTAAATTTAGTGACTTAGTCAAATTCTCCATAGAACATAGATTTTTTTCTATTTCTTCATGTTTGTTGTAAAAATGTTGGTTTATTAATATGATTTTGGAATATAGTTGAAGCTAAAACTTGAGAAATCTGCTTTCTGGAGAATTGAGTCTCTATGCAATTTTTATGGTCACCTGATTATAATGAAGTATTGCTCAGCACACTGTTTCACAGGAATTTGAGACTGAGTTTAGAAGCCAGTGCAGGGGAGATGGACCTCTTGACTACCAGGCTCAGAAGGTCTGTGTGTGTCTGAGTGTGTGTGTGTGTGTGTGTGTGTGTGTGTGTGTGTGTGGAAAGCAAAGGGACAGATCATGAGATAATGTACTTAGGAGCTGTAGGAATATATGTGTGGTTTAGGCTAGGACATGCAGGTATGTGTAGGATGGCTTACTCGCTATATGTCAATCATATGTTCACATGTATATTTTCTATGAATGAAAACTGTTATAAAATTCAAATTGTATTGTAAAAGTCATTAGGAAAGAAAAACACAACAAAGACTTGGCAAATGATAATTATAATAACTCCAAAACCATCCTAAGAAAGGAAGCAATTAAAGAAGATTTTTTCATAGGAACTGTTTAGTGGATTTTGTCTAATACAGGCCAACTCTGGTTGTTCACTTACAGATAAATAAAGATAAGTTAATAATCCCATAAAATGGCTGTCATGTCTTTTTAGAAACAGCACTAGACACCACATCTCCCAAGTCTGATTGTTTTTTTGAGCCAGAATTTGGATGTAAATTTTTTAAAAATTTAGTTCTTTTGTGGAATTCTTTGCAACGTCTTTAATACTCATCTTGAACATTGGCCCAGTTATCAACATGGGTGATGGCCATGGATATTCCTATGTTGATGCCCATAAAAACAATATCTTTGGCCAGAACAATACATTATTTTTGTCAGACAGAGATAAGATCAATGGTTTCCTCCAAATAATTTAGTGCGTGTACCTCCTTTAGATACACTTCAGATACAATAGGGAGGGATGCATTTTATATTGGAAAAAGCTGTAAATGCGGTACCAGAAACTAAACTAATTAAACCAGTGACAGCTATTTACCAAAAATGCTCTAGTACTTGAATACAAAAACCAATGGGAAAAGTACAGCTAAATACGTGAAAGAATGTTCACATTGTTTTGAAGTCTGGAACTAAAAAGAAGTTAGATTTTATTTATGGGCACTGTCTTCACAAAATTAATTTTGGTACAGCTCTTGCCAAATAATCACAGAAAAACTGTCAGTTCAAAGTTCATGCTTTTTCAATAATGTGTTAACCATGTTTCTGTGCTTTTCTTTCTAAGTTTTTAATACTAAATTCTTCAAGTAATGCCACTGCCTATTTTGCTTTGGATTCACGGAATGGTGTCATTTCTAAAACCATTGAGCCTCTTTTGGACTATGAAACAAATCTTAAGGTGAGACTGTGAGACAGAACATTTAAATACTCTGCAATTTAAAATAATTACCAAAGTTTATCTAAATTGAAACAAAAGTACTACATACACAGTGATAGCATTTTAGTGTTTACCCAGGATAAATCAAAATTTATTTTGAGAGAATAATGCAAAATGTGATTTGTTTCACTTTACATTTTATTTAGACTTTATTGAAACATCATGTCAATTTTTGTGTGTGCTTCTGTGGGTGTGTGCACAAGGTGGAGAAAGAACTGTCTATGCCCACAAGCCTAGAACTGTGACAATGCTGTGTGTAGTGGGGAAAGATCGTCTTTCCTTTAGTCCTGAGTTACACAGAGAATTGCATCTACCTTTGCCTTTACTTGGCCATGAAGACCTGGCCTAACCTTTCTCTCCCTCGGGTCTCAATCAAACGGCCAGTTTGCAAGTGACTGGAAAGAAGAGGGATATGAAGTGGAAGAGAAGCAACACAATTGGCTTTTTCCTAACAGACTTATGAAAAGTGGGACCTGAAATTCAAATGTGTTGTATATATTTCAAATATTTCTCAATGTTTCTAGCGGTAGAATTTTAAGGTATTTTTAAAAACACATATGTTATCTAGACCATGGCTTTTTAAATTACAAAACAATCGCCCCCTCCCCCAAATTTTCCTATCGTAAGCATTAAAGAAAAAACATCACAGCTATTTTTTCTGAGTGGCTCACTGATCTTACTTTTCGTTCTGGTGTTGTAGGATCGTGTCTCATAGCCAGGCTTGCTGTATCGTGTCCATTTGGATTGCCTTCATTCTTCTTATTTCTTTATTCTTTCATGTACTATTCAGGATTAACTTTATTTAAAAGTCCCATAGACATTTTCATTTCAATTGCATTGAGTTTGCACATTACCCTGCAGAGAACTGGCATCTGCTATCAATAAATTTGGAAGATTCATTTGGAAGATTTACTCATTCATTTAGAGCTCCATGTAAACACTTCAATAACCTTTTGTATGCTTTTTGTCCATAACGTTCTTTCACATTGTGCATATACTGTTCCTAGACATTTTGAATTTTATTGCCAAACATTTGTTTTTAAGTGTTTTTCATGGTTATATATAAAATCATTAATTTTGCTATTTTAATCTTGAAAATAGCAACATTGCAAAATTCTTTTATGGATTCTAATAATTTATAATGATCTCCTTTTTTGCATGTGTAAACCCTAATAGAATATCTATGGAAAATGAAGGGTTTTCCCTTCTAATCCTTATAACATTTTATTTGTTACACGCCTTGCTTTTCTGCAAGTACTGTGCACTAATCCATTGTGCCACCAGACCATCCATTGTTTTCCCAACGAGGACTTCAGGAAAAATATTTCCTAGAAATGGTGTTAGCATGAATCCTTACTTTGTCATGATTTTCAAAGGTAGTGTTTAAATATTTCAAACAAGAATGGTATTTGCTATAGGGTTTTAGTAACTAATATTGATTTTATACAGAAAACTTCATTTATTCCCAGTTAACTTTTTATCAGGAATTTGATTTTGATTTTATAATCTTTTCTTCATTTGTTCAGATTTTTCTTTAGCCTATCACCACCTATTGTTGCCCTTGCTTGTGTTCTGGCATGTACTCAACCCCATATGAGATATTTTTCAGTATGGACTGGTAAATTTGATTCACAAGTACCCTAATTAAATTTTCATATTTAAATCCTGGCTAGCTAGGCTGCTCCCAGCTAACTAATCTTCATAGTGGTTTGTACGTTCATCTATTTGTTTACTTACCTCCCACACATGAGCTCATCTTTAAAAGAGCTGTTCATGTAGGAAACCTATTTGAGCAGTTTTGAGGATTTGTCCCTTGGGGGGCATGCAGTATGACTCTGGCCTGACTAAGGCATGACTCGGCCAGTTAAAATGTGAGTTTGATGCCTTGGTAATTCTCAGACTGCATATTAAGATGGCCATTTCTCTCCCTCCGTCTGTCCCTCTCCCTCTCCACCTCCCTCCCTTGCTTTCTCTCTTTCTTGTCCCTGTTCAATTATAATTTTATTTCAGGAGCGTTCTGGGAAGGATTGGGGCCAATTACTCTACTTTGTGCATCATTCTGAACCACAAGCACAGGTCTGTTTGATAGACGGGCCCCCTCCTTCGGTTTATGTACTAGTCTTTGCATAAACCAAAGGAGGGAGGCCATCTATGAAGCAGATCTGGGCTGTAGACCAGCCTAGGATACATAAGTGAGCTGAAGGCCAGCCAGAACTGCATAGTGAGACCCTGTCTCAAAAAGACAAAAAAATTATATATATATATATATATATATATATATATATATTTGCAGTATTTCCCATTACATCAATTAATATTCAAGAAATAGTTTTTGAGTAAAAGCATGAACTCTAGCTACCAATAAAAACCCAAAGCATAAAGAATAGGTTCATTGGTTAAGAAGTGTTTACTTTACTCTTCTGTATTCCCAAGTTCCCTTGTCACTCTTACACTTACTTCTAAAATGTAGCTTTTTTGGGGGCTGGGGATATAGCTCAGTGGAATAAGTGCTTGCCTAGCAAGCGCAGGGTCCTGAGTTGGATCCCCAGTACCGCAAAAAAAAAAAAAAAAAAGTTTAAAATGTAGCTTTTTTCAAGCACAAATTATACGTATTTCTCTCACTTGATGCGCTTTCTCATCTGCCTATTTTGTTTCTAAATGAATAATACATACATGCTTTTTGCATAATAATTTAAGTAAACGGTAATATTGCCGTGAATGTAAAATTTTAAAAAGCCCTCCTTGTGATGTTCAATTTTGTGTTAATTTAAAATAGCCTGGAATTAGAATTCAATGGACTTTGAAGGGATTTTTTTCATATATGTGTAATCTACTCATTAATTACAGAATTAAATTTAATTCAAAAAAATTAAGACATTTGTTGACTTCATTATGCTTAGTTATTAACTGGTTAAGCCACATTGTTTCACAGCCACTTGGGGTCTTGGAATACAACTTCTTTTAATGAAATTTTACATTTATCTCTGAATCTTTCAGAATTCACCAGGGTAAGTTGGTTGTTGAGCTTCACAGATTCCTTTCCCTAAATGATGAAACAACTTATTTCTGTATTTTTATATTTCAACAAATTTTAATCTAACACATTACCTTAAACGTAGTATGCAGAAACCTGTTAAAATCTGCCTAAGTTCCCCAAGAGTTGGAAGGCAGCATTAATAGCAGAAATCCGTGTGAGAGAGTGAACTGCTATCTCTTTCACCAAAGGGTCTTCAGGTCTTTTGGAAATTGTTATATATTTTTATGGTCCCAAATTTTAAAGTGTATCCTAATTTTATTTTTAAAACACATTTTATGCAAGGAGAAATGGTACATTTTAGGCACTCCAGAAGTTGTGTCTTCCCTTGTTCATAGCTTTTCCAGTTAGTAATTGCTGTGAGAAGTCGGGGGAATCCCCCAGTGGAATCCTGCATAGGCACAGTCACTGTCCACATCCAGAACGTCAACGATGAGTGCCCCGTTCTGACGTGAGTCCTGATTAATCTAAATATTTAGAGGCTGGGATTTTACCGTGAAACTTTTTATAATGGAATAAATGTCAATGTTTTACTAGCATTTCCACTCTGAATTTTCTTTAGCAAATTCAAAACAATTTAGATAGCAAACTTCTTGAACTATTTTACCTGCAGTGAAAGTCGAGTCCATTATGTTTTTCTCTAAAAACTACAGAAGATAATCCTTTTTATTGCTGAAGTAGAATTCAATTTCCTATTATTCTGCTATTTATTGTAAATAAAATTTTATAGAAAAATGAACATTGTTATGTTCATATTCTGAAATTGTTGTAGCTACTGAGAGAATTTGAATAATAAGTACTTGCAGACCTTGAAATGTTTCCATATTTGATGGATATGAATGAAAAACTGATTTCTGCATTGTTGGTGTATTTTCATATCTGGCATGAAGTGTAGTTTACTAGTCAGTAGAAGGAACTACAGTAGGAATATAGGTTAAAATATTAAGTTCATTTATAATTGATAATCATTCTCTAATATGCATAACAATTTACAAATGGTTTGAAGCCACTAGCTTTAAACAGCTACTATACATATCATATGCAGTTTAAAACATTTGCTGTGTGACATACATGAAAAGAGACATTTGTTTACACTGAGCAACAAAATATGCCTTGTGTCCTACAGATCCATGCCAGACACTCCTATACATATTTATGAAAATGTGCCGGTTGGAACAAAGCTGGTGACGTTGACAGCAACTGACAAAGACACTGAGGATTTGGTGCACTACGAGTTTATAGGAACACACAAAGAATTTTTTATAAATGAAGGTACAATAATTTTTGTGGATAATCATTTCACAAGCATAATATGATGAGTTTTTCACCAGTTAAAAAGTAAGACATTATTATTCTATTAGGATGAAGCCATCCTTAACATACTTGTCAGTGTACTTCATATTTTTATGAAGTAAATGTAACCACTCCTTCCTTCTCTGGTGTGTGGACTCAACCTGCACAACCTGCTGGCTTCTCCAGGAGACTCCAGACAATTCAGACCCACCATGACATTTCCCAGCACTACACTGTATGATTTGTTTTCTCTGAGGAGCAAATTTTCCCATGGAAAATAGCATACTAGTTAATGTAGACTGAATATTTATTGTGGATCATCCATACTCATAAGCACGTTGTATATATAATAACGCCTTTGTGATTTCACTGTCCCAGTTCCTGTCTAGCAGAAAATGTCTCTGTGGGGGTTTTCACTGACCCAAACTCACACAACTAATTTTGGTTGCCAATCTGCGCTTGACATCAGTCTGCTTGATTGTGACACCTGTAATGCTACACAGCTTTCACATGACCAGAAGTCATGAGTTCATGCCTCTAATCATGTATTCATGAAGCAAAGAAAAAGATGATCATCCTCTTTTCAGAGCATTGGAGCCACTTTTAAGAGTGGTGGCTCATGCCTGTCATCCCAGCATTTTGGAGGCTGGGCTGGCCTGGGTCATATTATGAGTTCAGGACCAGCCCGAATGCTGCAGTGATACTCTTTCAAAACAAACAAACGAATTAAGGTACTTTTTCTTATGGTAAAAATCAAGATTTAACACGTTGTCCCCGATCAGGAGTCAGAATGTGAGAGGGGCGGGACAGGTAGCAAGAGCTGAGGCTCAGGACAAGGTTTGACCAGAGACAGCAGCCATGTGGGGGTCTGGGGCACTGAGAAAACAGCCACATGATAGACAGGGGAAGGCCAGTGTCTCCTGCTGGAGATGTGAATTATAAGTGCAAGGCATGAAAAAACTAGGATGAATCACACAGGGATAGATTAAAATTGAAAGTTTCAGAATGCACCAAGGTTTTTCACTATATGTATTTGTACCTGTGTACATAGTAACACAAATACTGGTGTAAGTGCATGTGAAGACACATGCAGAAGCATGTGTGCATAAAGTCTGCACCTGCATCTTCACGAGACCAGTGGAGCTTAGGAGCATGACACCACAATGGCAACGGGCAGGCCTAGTACCAAAATACTAACTTCTCAAAGCCACTTTCTACACAAAAGAGCATTAGCAGAATGACATTTTGTGGTTGCAGTAGTTAAAACATATGAGCATCCAGAAAGCAAGACTATATTCAAAGAATGAAAAACGTATGTCAGTGAGACACAGAAATTGCCTAGAACTGGTTCTCCCTACCCAGTGCTAGGACAATCTGTATCACAAAATAATCATGCACAGAATGGCCAAGATGTCCACCCACAGATGAATGGGTAAGATGTGGTCTAGAAAGAAAGCAGTGTGCTCCTTGGCTATCAACAGAATGACACCCCAAGTGGATGGCCAGGGATTAATGTGCTAAGGGAAATAAGCCAGACTTAGGGAAGACAAACGCCATGTTCTCCTACTCCTGTGTGGACTCTGAGAGGTTGATGTCATAGGAGAACACAGTTGTGCAGTAGCCACTAGGAAATGGAAAGGCTGGGAGGGAGAAGGGATGGGTAGAATTTAGATGAGCATCTGAAGGACAGAGAGGATGATTTGGTTATGGTTTCTTATAGCACAGGAGAACAAAACCTGGTTACCAGAGTGTGGTGCATTTCACATCAGTTAGACCAGCACCAAAGTCCCCAATACATAAAAGTGATTAATGCTGAAGGAGATGAAAGTACTTATCACCCCAATTTGATACTACACATTGCGTACATGCATGTAATTATCATGCTGTGATGTACTTCAGAGAGAGTATATCTTAATAAAAATATGCAAATTCTCTTTTTTTTTTTCCAGTACCAGGGATTGAACTCAGGACCTTGCGCTTGCCAGGCAAGCACTTATGCCACTGAGCTATACCCCCAGCCCTGCAAATTCTCATAGTTGTAGACTATAACCCACCACACAAAATGGACCACACTGATTCCATGGAAACTACATATACATATATAAATTGAGAGTTTGATGAGGAATGGAATGTTTATATAGTTTCAAAATTTAGTAATGTTGGTAGTTATATGATTTTTCCTCCAGTTTTGTTTGCTAAAATGTGTATTGAGACCTATTCATTATTGTTAGAGAACTGTCATTCATATAATCCTACAATCAGTGTCACCCATTTTCACTTTGAACTAAAAATTGATTAGTATCAATTAGTCTAGCACATTTTGTTAAGCCCGTGCTAGACTAGTGAACCGAACTGCATAATTTTCTATTTAATCTATTTTAATTTAATCTGTTTGTGTTTGTTAAAATTCTAAAATATTTGTATAGTTTTTAAGTCACGGATAAAACATATTAAAAATTTTAAAACACAGAATACATCTCCAAAATAGCACAGAAGGCAAAACAGTAACTTTGAAACACAGTCTACTGGCAGACACCCACTCAGGCCAGGGATATAACTCACTGGCACCAGTGCCTCCCTGGCAAGCACAAGGTCCTGAGTTCAACTCCCGGTACCAAAAAAATAAAAACCAAAACTAAACAAACACCCACTCAGGCTTCATCAGCAATGAGACAAGCTAATGTGGGGCAAGAAGAATGCAGCAAGATGTCTGTGGTGTTTAGTCAAAAGCTCCACAACCTGACTCTAATCATGAGCAAACATCCGGCAAGTGCAGCCTGAGAGAAAGACCCCAAATTGCCAGCCTTTAACTTTGCAAAAGGCCAATATCACAAACCTCAAGGGAAAATAGAAGAATTTTCCCAGGTTAAAGAAACATGACAATGTGTGACTCTGAACTGGAACTTCTGCTAGAAAAACACTATGGCAATCCGAAATCTGAATGATGTTCAGTATTATATATTCATGTGGTCATCCTGATTTTGATGTGTGTGTGATGGCTGTGTCGGAGAATATCTTTGCTTTTGGGAAATGTACATTAAAATATCAGGGACGATGAGGCATTAGGTCAGAAAATTACTCTCAAGAGAAAAAATCTTTTCCACACATTTGTGATCACTTAAAGACTTCATCACACACAAACACAAAAGGAAGGAAATCACAGTGATAGAAGACAGGTAGAGAGAGTCCACACTTCCTGTCATATTCTAAAAATTCCCAAGTAAAGCGACCCGAAGCACTGGGACAACAAATACATGAACGTGTCATTCAGGACACAGTCCTATAATAAAGGATGTGGAGTTGCATGTTTAAAAAGAAAATAATGTTCCTCAAGAAAGCAATCCAGACTGGCTAAATGTGAGACACATTCTGATAAAATACTAGATAGTAACTTTGAAAAGAGTTATTTGAGACCCTCAGCAAAAAAGACTAAGTCACTTATAAGAGTGTTAGAATTAAATTATAAATGAACCTTTTTCTAGCACCTTTTGCATAAGTTAATGAAATAACCCATTTAGACAATGTGAAGACATAACACGAAAGTTAAAAACATACGCAGCAAAAGGATCTCATAGAGAAAGACAGCAGACAGATACTAGGAAGACAGAAGCGGTAAGGGAATAAGACTCCTGTAGCTCTGTGGAATCCACCAGGCAGTGCACCATGGAAAACACACCGCCCAGAGAGAGTTCGTGTTGGAAGTGATGGTACGCACCCACTCTGTACACCTACGGTGTCAGGGCTCATGAAAGAGTGGGAGCAACATACCATTCCATGCACTGCAAAATAGGCCCAAAAATAATTGGAAAAGAGAAGTTTGGTTAAGCTATTTTCAGTTTTCACTGCAGTCTTGCTCCCTACACACCCACTTCGCTGGTCCTAGGTCACTCTGGTGTTCTCTCTGTATTTTCTGTGCTCATTTTTCCACTCTTGGCCTAATCTTTACTGTGTGCTCCACTGCACCCCCCACAGCCCTAGGTAAGATGGAATGTTTTCCAGTCACTGCTGTCTGATGTTCCCGTCTTCACCATCACTTCTCCAAGCCCAGTTCTCACAGATTCACAGTGTGACTAGGGGGTGAGCCTCACCAGGTCAGCAGTGACTTTCATTTTACCCCTGGGACTATTTTATCCAGACCATTATTTTAGTTCATAACATATTCTTCTTAGAAATATTGACTATGTTTTCATCTGGATGCTTTTTAGATTCAGGAGAGGTTAGCATTGCCTATCCCTTGGATTATGAAGATGTAGGCACCCCAAAGTCCTGGGAATTACGCGTTAGAGCTTATGACAACCAGCGGGCACATTCAACAACTGGAACGGTCACCGTGATTCTCCAGGATGTGAATGACAACCCGCCTCGGTGCTCACAGGATATCTACATGTGAGTTGTGACTGCCACTGCTTGCTCTTCAAGATTTGCATGGAGAGGAACAGGAGAGAATTAAATGTGTCACTGTTACAGCAACTCTGGATTGATGCAAAAGCTTTTCCATCTTTTCTTACTTGCAAACACCACATAACTTTTCTTCCCTTCTCCTCTCTGGCACAAGCACACTTGCTTTGTTTCTGTTCCAAAAAAGTTCAAAATTCAAGACTGAGATGTTCCAGAATATTAAACTGTTTAAACACTAGCATGATGACAGGTTTTGGAGTATTTCTGCTTTTGGATTTTTGGATTGGGCATGCTCAACCTGAATATAGAAAACATAGGTAGCTGTGCTTCACATCAAAATATCGCCTCTATGGGACTACCAGCAGCTGCATGCAGGAGGATGTGGGCGCCTCTCCCATGAGGGGCGGGAGGTCCTGCTTAGTCTCAATTTCCACCCTGATAGAAGAAATGTTGTACTTTAACACCTTAGAAAATGCTTCGGGTTGTGAACCTGTGAATGCCTTATCTCTCACTTAAAGCAACATTCTATGAATGAACACACAGACTAGCATTTGTAGAATAATGAAGAAAGTAGCGAGTCTACTTATAGCAAGAGTGTCTGTTCTGTACTTCAGCAATGATATCTTCTAGTCTCACAGAAGTGAAGAATCAAATGTTAACTAGGGCCTGGGAGCGTATTGGGGAGACAGGGCTGGGAGAGGCTATGATGTCCTATTACACAGTATGCTGGATACAGATAATGTAATATTGTGTACACTTCAAAAGACTAAGAGAAGTTTGAGAATTTTCATTATTTTGAAATGATAAACATTTGAGGAGATAAATATATCTAATCTAACTTAAGTACTACACAAGGTATACATATATTGTGGTCACACATGGTACCACAGAAATATGTACTTTTGTGTGTTTCATATGCCAAATAAAAATAATCTAATTTAATATAAAACTATTAATTTTTAGTCTGTAAACTTCTTGTCAGACTTTTTTCTTTAAAAATCAAAAGTTTGGAATAGCAAAGACGAATTCCACAGTTACAGCTATAGTTCTTCACCTTTTTTTGTATTCTAGATAGCAGTATACTAGAAAAATTTGTGCTATGAACAGAATTGTTGTCATCTGAACAAGATAGCAATTCATTCATTAGTTCATATTTTATTTTAGTTTTGAATCCTAAATTATTTTCAATGCTTAAGATCGAAACAATCTTTTGAAACTGTGGAAAAATACGGTGACTGCCGTTTGTACTAGTCAGCATGATTACCACGAAGCCCCTGGTAAAATGTTACAGCCTTGGGCCACTGGCTCCGCCCCCTAAGTACTCCTTCGTGCCTTTAGAGATGAGCAGTGCAGGTTTCTCACTGTGCTGTGTGGCATCCTCCCCACGGTGACTCAGGGAGGCTAATTTATTCAATTGCTGTTGGCTTTCACTCACAACCACATGTAGAGAAGAGAGGAAGGCATGTGGGAGATACTCCAAATTTCAATCATCTTACCTAGTGCCGACACTCAGCTTTCCAGTTCCATTTTATTTGCCAGTTCACGTGGCATAAGCCAAGTGGGGAGTGTTAGAGAAGCCAGGGTATACAGAGGGAAAATGAGTATTGGTAAGAATCAATGATCCCTGCTTACTGCTGAGTATATATAACCCCTGTAGTTCTTACTGATCTTATTTTCTGGAGATATAATGTTTTATCTGCCTGAGAGAATAAGCATGTTCTGCTAACTGGAGGAGGCCACATATTATTCTAGGTTCTACAATATAAGATAATGAATTTTAGTTATAAATTGTCATTTTGTTCATTAACATATATGTCTTAATAAATTTGCTACTTATTAATGCAACTTAAGAGCAGTTTATTGCTCTTGGTTTTCACAAGGATGCTAGCTCAATTTTTTATATAATTTTTTGCCAGCAATGCGATTTCTTATTGACAAGGTAGTTATTTATAATATGAGCCTGTTATATAACACATTTAATACTAAATAGGATCATCTGCATAAGTCTAGATTCATGTGTTTTATTTTTTCTTTTCATATTTTTACTCATTACAGAATTGAGCTTGCTGAAAACATCTCAGTGGAAACACTTCTAGTCTCTCTGGCCTGCACAGATAAGGATGGAACTTTCCCCAATAACAACATAACTTATCATTTGATTACGGATCCTTTTTCAAATGAAATCTTTACTCTCACAAACAATGAACTGAAAGTAAGTATTTTAAAGTTGCTCTATGATTGTGACCCTATGATCAACCCTAGCTAGAAAAAACATTTTATTTTTATTATTATAAAATTCTTAATCAACTACAGTAGTTCAAATAGCTGATGGCAGTATTTGTTCCAGGATCTCCAACTGAACCTTAAATTGCCAGCAACCTATCCTGCTTTGGGATGAATGCGGGAATGCAATTTTCATTTTAAGAACTGAACTGGGAAGGAACCATTTCCTAGGACAAATGGTTCTATGACCAAATATTATCTGTCTATTGGAGTTTTTAAAAATTATCATTCATGAATATGTTACATACTGAGTATGGAACAGCAATAGAATAGGTAGGTGTTCATACTTTAGTCCTCATCCTGTGTGACAGAGACCAGAATCACCCTTACATCCCTGAAATACTGTGATATCTTGTGCTTCTGCCTTCCGGTCTTGGTGTTCATTCTCTGCCTGCCGCTAGTGTCTCCACGCTTTGTGTCATCGTCCCTGTGGGGAGCCGTCCCTGGTCTTCCTTCTGCCTCATCTCGGGGTCAGATGTGGTTCCTTGGATCCCCACAGTGTTTTCTTTCAATAACCAGGGAAAGTATGCCTTTTTTCTTTCTTGTCTTTGGATTTTTGGTTCTTGTTTTTTTTTTTTTTTTTTTTTTCTGTTGTTGAGAGGATCAACAGTCTGACTAAATTTACATGTCTGTATATGGGTCCATACATCTACAATTCGAAGATATCAATGGATAAAGCAACAACTACTGTTGAGACCATATCACCTTGTCTATAGATTAGTTGTGATTGTACTATTTTCTATGATAATGGGTATCTGTTTGTCA
>PVLD010010942.1:0-67879 GCA_004027595.1 Dinomys branickii | reverse complement strand
AGTTTTTCCATCTGGAAAATGGGTTAACAATTCCTTCTTCATGAGGGTGCTGTCAGGATTGGAGAGTAAGTGCAAAGCACCCCCTAGTGCTCAGTGCGGTCACTTCTTGGACACTGACCTTGTGACCTGTGTGAGCTACATACTCTAAAGTAGAAGAGTCATAACTCAGGTGTGGCCCCTGGGAACCTGATAGGGACCTTCATGGTACCCTGTAGCCACAGCTGTGGTCCTGGCACCCTCTTTCCTCAGCCCCCTCCCTGTTAGGAGACACAGTCACAGCCTTCATTGCTTCTATTTCAATGAGACACTCTGTGTGTTGCGGGCGAAAGCCGTCCTAATAGCCCTCACCACTCTGGTTCTGCAGCCTGGCCAGCGTAGGTTCTGTTGATAATTCCCCTCAAGTAGCTTTGTAGCCACTTAAATTCCTCTGCAAAGGAGGGTGCAAATACCTACTTCACCTCCAGCAAAGCTTCCGATTCAGATCAGAGTGTGGTCTGTGCACCAGCAGATTGGTATTCTCTAAATTCATTAGAGAGATCAACTTTCAAGCCCCTACCCTAGCTGTACTCCATTAGAAATTTCATGGATGGATCCAGAAGTCTAGTTTCTAGTCCACCGTGCCCCAAAGAGCATAGTGGATAAGATGATTTGAGAGCCACAGATCTAGATATTCACACGCAGTTGCTGTTGTCAGAAGCATGGACGCGCTAATCCATCTTAGACTCCACCTCGGCTTTCTGCTCACATTTGTGCGGTGTAGCGCATGAATTAATTCGTATCTCCCAAAAGGTCTGAGTAAAGGCAGACACGGGAGCCCCTGAAATGGCCGTGCATGCAGGCACTGTGTACCACGGCTGTCAGCTGAGTAAGGGGTAAGGAACAGAGCTGGGGGCTCTGGAGACAGTGGAGCTGAATTTCAGCTTTGTTCGCCTGCTGGGTGAGGACAGTGTTTGGTCTTAGCAGCCTTCCTCAGGCCTAAAATCCCAAGGACACCAGATGAGGAAGGTCAAACTTTGCAGATCTGGATGCACCAAGCAAACAGGGTATTAGTAGAGGGATGCATGAGCCACAGGTGAAAGAATTTAGTCAGTTCTCTAAAGCAGCCTCTCCACCTGCCAGTGCCAGACCCAGCAAATACAAAACAGGTTTTCTCTTTGCCTTTTACCGGGTTGATGAGTCAGAAGGTTTGTACTTCAGATGTTCATTTATAGACAACACGCTAGACAACACCTGCTTTGTGCTAGCCTAGTGCTCTGGGGGTGGCTTTGTTTGGAAAATATTATTTCTAAATAACATCCAGGCTAAGTATTCCCATCATCTTAAGGTAGTCTTCTACGTTGCGCTGCTTGTTAGGAATCAAACCTCCAGCAGAAGCAGTTACTCATTACTATATTATCTAAAGGTGACCTTACCCTAATCCATCCCTCGTCTCTGCCTGTGTACTGGAGAGGCCAGTCCTGTCTTCCCCATGTCCATGTGTCCTTTCTAGGAAACTGCTGCCAGTTTCCACGGACTCTGCCCCCCGTGCACCCCAGAGACGGGTGCAGGAATCCAGGGTGCTGCACAACAACAGCAGACGCCTCACCAATCTCTGGAAGATAACAAGATATTAAGTCATCATTATGAAAACCAGTAATTTAAAAAGAAGGCATTAAGCTTTTATGCTTCTTTCTCTAGATGAACTGTTCCTTAGGCTAATCAAATAATTGATGAAAGTTTGCCTCTATAGCAACTTACTAATAATGATGAAATTAAAATGTCACCATTTTGCAAACTCTAATGAATAACTGGATCCAGAACAAGATCATGAATGGCTGTCAGTATCATAAAAGGATCCTAAGAAGATATTTGTGATACCACCCATAAAGTTTTGCCCAAAAAAATGAACTTGAATCTATTTCAAGTCTGTATAGACTTTACAGGAAATATAGGGGCCAAAGGAACATGTTGAACAGTACCATACAGGCCATGGTAAACTGTGAGATCCATTTTTCCAGTATATTACCTGGGAAAATAGGACAGGAGAGAAATCTTGTAGATTAAATGAGACTCAAGGGTCATATTAGCCAATCCTAATCCGCGGACTTTGTTTGGGTCCAGACTGAACAAACAGAAATGAGAACAATGTTTGGATAGATAATGGTATTAAGAAACTACAGTTGACTTGGGGATGGTGACAGTTTTGCTGTTGTCTTTCATCATGAGTCCTTCTTAGAGCTGCATGTTGAACATTTACATATGAATGAGATGATACCTAGGATTTATTTCAAAATGGTCATGAAGGTTAGGGAATGGCCAAGGATGTGGAGAAAACAAGACTGTCAAGGGCTGAGAGCTGTTGGAGTTGGGCAGTGGGGGACTGAAGGTCCATTACACAGTTCCTTACATTTGTATATATTTGAAATTTTCCTTCCTAAAAGTGAAATTAAAACTATTTTTCATCATTTTAATTTCTACTCTGTATGTGTTTTATGTTGGCTATAATATATTAATACAGGAGCTCATGTTTATTATTTTTAAGTATAGGTTTATCAGTTTGTGTTGGTCCCTTGCTATTTAGGGGGAGCACAAAGTTTGGAGTTCTTTTGTGTTTTGAACCTGCTCAGCTAGACTGGAAGGTCCATGGATGTAAGACCTTCCTATCAAGCCCTCCTCAGGCCTAGTGCCTGATGTCACATGTCAAACACTGATGTGGGAACACAGCTTGTTAAGACACATATGTGCAATGGGACATTGCCCACCTGTCCTCCGTTCTGGAGCCTCAATCCTGCCTTCCCTGTCTGTTGAGGTTAGACAATGCACATGACCCAAACTAATACTGGGGAGACTTTGCTACCTTGAGAATGTATGAAGGGAACAACAACCAAAATGAGACTGGTTAAATCTGCATTGTGGAATGGATAGCTGTATAGTGTTTACTGTACAGTTAACACGCAATCCCAGATCCTACAGAGGAGAGCTCTGTTTTTAATGTTTAGATCCTGAGGTCCACTGAGGCAAAGTGAAACCATTAGTGGGGCCAAATTCTCCCTGGTGTTGCCCTGACTCAGTGCTTTTATTTAATCCCCATCCCTTCCAACCTCTGGTGTAGAAATGGTTGGTGGCTTTGTGTATTTTAGAGCTCCTTCTCTCCTCTTTCCAGTGGCTCCAAATTCAGACCTTCCCACATTCCCCAGCCATCATTAGCTTGTACCCTCGCTCCTCTTCGTTACACAGAGCTTGGCACGTTGACACTTCATCCCCTGGACTTTAGCAGCCTGCAGTGTAACTCCCCATTTGTCCCTGTCTCCCTAGCTGAACTTTCCCCCCAAACTGAGGACAGAAAGAGTTTTATCCTACATTGATTTCTTGGAGGAATAGCAGTTTGCCGCAGAACGCACCTTACAAAAGGACTGCACTTTCCTTCGAGCTGCCTCGCTAAGACTTGTTCACAGCCATCCACACCAGGCTCTGTCACTTTGTCTGCTGGGTTGTGCCAACTCACAGGGGAGTTTTGGGTGGTACCATTAGGTTGGGTGAAAAAGTATATTCCATTACCAAGGTCAAACTTCAGGTCACAGTCTTACATTCAGCCATCCAGATGCTTTGGAATGTGCCGAGGAGCAACATCCTGTGCAGTTCTAATTTATGAAAACATCACCCTTAGGGTAACGAAAGCCAGCACTGACGTTGTACTTGGTGTGTCTGAAGCCCTGGTCTAAGTCCCTCAGACACACTGTGTCACTAGGTCCTCTTATCCCCATTTCACGGGTGGGGAAGCTGAGAGCAGAAGGGAATGGCAGTCTGGCTCCCGGGTCTGTCCTCTTACCTGCTCTGCTGCCTCTCATTAAGACCCAGTTGAGAGGCACAGAGAAAAGCCTAGAAAAATAAAAAGACAGACTCCGAGTTATGCTGGGGTTGGGGCTGCAGCAGTTCGGTGGAAAGTGCTGTGGGTAAGAAGTCTTAAGACTGAGGGTCGAACTTGCCCCTTCCGCTATCTCCGTGTGCCACAGAAAAGTCACTTTGAGATGACTTTTGAGCTGGGTGTGTTGGCGCACGCCTGTAATCCCAGCAGCGCAGGGGTTGAGGCAGGAGTATTGCAAGTTCAAAGCCATCCTGGGCAAGTTAGTAAGACTTCATCTCAAAATAAAAACAAATTTTTTAAAGGCCTGGGATGTAGCATAATGCACAGGCCTCCTGCTCAATCCCCAGTAACTCCAAAAGAGAGAGGGTGGGAGAAAGAACGGGAAGGAGAATGAAGAGAGAGAGAAGGAAAGGAAAAGAGGGAGGGAAGGGGGGAGGAACTACTTTTTCACTCTGTTTCTCTCCCATCTCTTAAAAAAAGAGAAGAAGAAAACTCATGCCTTTGTTACCCTTTTATGGGTTATTGGAAGAATTTATCCAGCATTACTGTGCAGAAAAGTGGGAGAAAGTTCTAATTTTAGATGTACTTAGGAGAACTTGGGATTGCATCTTAAGGTAATAAATTCTTATTTTTGTTTTTAGGGCACTATTTTTGTTCATGTCTTGTGGAAACCACACTCAGAAATGCTGACAGCGGGCTTTAGGACAGCTCAGCCCCGCTAGACACCAACAAACCCATGGCTCTGGCGGCCCCTTTCAACATGACAGATCCACAGTGAGTACCATGGGACCTGCTCTCTGCGTCAGGAGTGTCACCATCGATCTCCCACGAGATAAGGTCCTGCTGACTCAAGCAGCTACTATGCACAATTCCTTTAGCAAGAGGCCACAACAACGGGGAGAACCTTTCAGAAACAAAACTCAAGCCATTAGGAAGTACCTGGGATGAATGCACCAAAGCAGAATTACAAGGAAATTTAAAAATCATGACAGGATTTCTAAAAGGAGATTCTATGAAAGCCAGGTAGAACCCTTAAGGAAAACCTGCTTTCAGTTCCCCAAACCTAGGATACCATGGGGGCCAAGCGCTTCACCTTCCAAGTACCAGCAGGGTGTAACCAGGTGGTTATTTATTTTGTGTTTTGGAACCCTTTGGCAAAAATACTACTAAGATGAGAATCACAGTCCGACTATAATACCATACTCTCCTGGCCTCTCTAGGCCTGGGCACCTGTGCCTGGCTACTTAGCCCATGCATAATGAAGCCATATGACCAGTGTAGAGCTTGGGGACAACAAGCCACAGTAGCAAACAATAGCAAATGTCATTCACATGTCTGGACTGACCACCTAGATAGCTCTGCTGATCTCATCTGAGGTCAACTTTGAGGGAGAGTGGGCTGGGCTGACAGCCGGTCTACGTGAGACTGGGCTCTCCTCTTCCTTCTGTAGCCTTGCACTGGGGTACAGGAGCACAGGCAGAGTTTACCACGATCTGCCACAGCCCATGAATTATCCACCAACATCCCATTGGCCAGCACAAGTCACATGATTAGAAGCAGTATCAAGGGTTGGGAAACAGCTCTTCTTTCTGATGAGGGGAGCAGCAAAGTCACGTGGCAAAGGCCTGGGTTCCAGGAGGGGCGGGGAATGGAGCCATTAATACGTTCTGTTAACCATACTGATCCTCACCCGAGAGGGTACTTAAGCCATGAACTATGGAACCTTCATTCCGACCAAAGGAGGCCTCATCTCTCTATGAAAATGGCTCTGTAACCAGAAATGCAACTGGGAAACCATGGCCATTGGCAGAAAGTGACTGGGAGGCCGGAAAGTTAGGAAGGCAGAAGTAATTGCCCTGTAGTTCTCAGAGCCATATTTTGATAAGCGCAGAAACTCACTCTGGCCCTCCTTGAACTCCCCACTGATCAGAGCGTTCTCCTTATTCGGTTCACAAATCCCTGGTTTCCTTGAACAGTCCCCAAGAAAAAACATACTCAACCCAGCACGTACTTTCTGGGAAGCATCTGAGCTAGGATTTCCCCTATGAACACCCACACCTTTCTATCAATTGTTGAGAAACACAGAAACTGCACATCCTCTCCTCTGTCTGAGGATCTTGAGTCATTTTATAAATGTCACACAGTGATGAGTGCTATTATCTATGCTTGACAGGCAGCAAAAAGCAGAGGTTTAACCAAGGCCTATAAAAGAGATCTTTGGCTGTAGAGGTCCCCATCCACATGACAGGGAGGCTTGTTGCTCTAGAGCTGCTCCAGCCACTCCAGACTTCTATCCATCTCAGACCATAGGATGAGGAAAACTGTCTCCCAGGCAGCATTTATTACTTGAGTTTCACCTAGAGAAACTGATGCCCAGGAGGAGGACCACAGAAGGTGGCCTCAGAGCTGGCACCTACCTTTTCTGGCAGATTGCACTGCTGCCTCTATATCACAACTGACCTCTCAGTATCCAGGACACCAACCGAAGATGTTCCTTCAAATACTCAAATTTTACTCTTACCCATTCATACTGTTTTCTTTTCTGACTCTCGTTGTCTGGCCAGAGCAACAAGACCCAGGCCCAGATTCTGCAGGCGGAGATGGGGTGGAGGATTGTGGGAGGACCGGATAGCAAGGAGTGAAAGCACAGTTACGCAGCCAGGGTTCTGCTGGTTTGGGGCAGGACAGTGCACAGTGTTAAATACACTGCAGGGTGAGTAACGTCCCCACCCTGTTCAATCATCAGTACTCTAAGGCCACATCAACCCAAGTACACCCAGTCTCATCTACAACATCAGCAGTGACTGCCAACAGTGCCCCTACAGACGGCCAGGCACCCTTGGTGGCCAGGAGGTGGCACTGCCCCTGGCTGGGATGTCTTGTGGTGCCAGGAGCACTGTGGGGTATGTTCGGGTCCCAAAGTGAGTCTGCCATGACATAGGAAGAGAGCTAGGATGCCTCAGACACCTGATCAAATGAACCCTACTTCCTACTCCAACCTCAGAAAGGGCAACCTGGTAGGACCAGTTCTAACAGGAAGGGAGCAGCAACTCCAGCTCTTCTCCCCACCAAGGGCCCTGAGGTCCTTCCAAGTCTCCAGGTAGACTGCCAGTATCCAGTGGTGAGCAAAGACATCTTTTCCTATTGGGGGACGGTTGACAGGCACACTTCAAGGGACCATGAGATGATTGGAAAGTATCTTCTCCAGTATAAAGTACAGTGACTCAGAGTCCTAAGAGCCCAGGCCATGGCCTGGTAGAGTCATCTGTGCCTCAGCCTCCCGCTCACAAAGGTCCTGGCCCAAAGTTCTTACGCTCAGACCTGAGCAGTTCCACTTCCTTTTCTTCCCTAACCTGTGAAGAGAATATTACAATAACCTGGTCAGGACGTTGGTCCAGTCCTCGGATACCAGTGGGACATGTGTGACAGCCTTGTGCTTTCCCAGCACAGCAGATTCTGGTACTCCTGTCTCTTCCTTTTGAGAAACCAAAGCAGAATTTTGGTCTGGGCCCCACCCCTTCCTGTTGTCCCTCCAGGCCTGCTACTGAAGGAGGAATTTCTGAAGTTGAGATCATCTCCCAGAAAGTTGAAGAAGAAACCAAGAGCCTTGCTCCTGTGCAGCTGGTGAACTTTGCCTATCGGGACTTGCCCCTGGCTGCCGTCGACCTGTCCGCAGCGGGCTCACAGCTTCTGTCGAGTCTGGATGAGGGATACCAAAGAGAAGGGTAGGCACCATGCTGCAGGCCACGGAGAAGCACTTGGGCAGCTCCTGGGTCTCCCTTGGGCCCTCCTGAGGGGCATCACAGAGACGAGAGATACCGATGGGTCGGGACCAGGGGCCCACATCCGCCCGCTCAAAAAGTTTTGGACACGGACCATACCTGTCACTGCCACAGTATCTTAGGTGGCAGTTGCTTGGAACTCAGAGAAGCATAAAATTTGTTTTAGGGCCAGAGTGGTCCATAAGGGCCCTGCAACTCTCTCTTAGTATACTTAGGAACCAGGAGACCCACTGGGATGTGGAAATTCAGAGACCAGAGAGGGGTAGGCCCAAGCCCTAGGGTCAAACAGCAGCCCAGACTTCTGACCCCCTCCTGGGCTTTCCTACTCCCACCCTGTGGCTTTTAGACATATCATTAAAACATTGGCCAGGGCCTTGGGAGCTGGCCCTGGTGACCCTCCCAGGTGTCTATAAACATTCTGGAACATGCTGATGCTTTTGGCACAAACAAGAAGGGTTGCTGGATATTTTAGCAATAAACAAGAAGTCTTAGCTAAAGCTAAATTAGAGAGGCTGGATTTCCCCATGCTCAGGGCCCAGGGGCCTCTCTCCTCCCAAGGTAGATGGCCCTGCATGCCTCTGCTTACAGAAACAATGCCCTGGTGGCTTGCTCTGAAGGAGCAGTATGTCTGCAACCTTGGGCACAGAGTCAGCAGAACACCAGAGTAGCCAAGGTGCTGTCACACCTGTCTGATGACAGAGCCAACTTACCCTGTCCCCACCAGCTTGCAGCCCTGGGCCTAGGCGTAGGGTTAAGGGTAAGGTTAGGGTCACTTTAGGATTAGGGGTGAGGGCAGAGGTAGAGATAGGACTAGGAGTAAGGGTAGGGGCAGGACCTCAATTAGGATTAGGGATTGGGGCAGGGGTAGAGTTGGGTTAGGATTAAGGTTAGGTTTAGGCCTCACGTCTGTGGTCCAGGTGTCAGGATCCCTCCTCTGCCTCCCTGCTCTGTAGCTGTCTTGGACTCCAGCTTGTGGGGTCCATCTCTGCACTGCCAAAATCTGGTGGTCAAACACAGCCTCCCAGAAAGCCAGGCCTTGGGCCAGGCCTTTCTGGTCTGTAGTCCAGTGGCACTGAGAGGCTGTCGTCAGAGCAAGGCCCATGGCACCCCTTCCATGGGGACCCCTCCTAGCATCTCTCATTTGCCCACAAATGGGGCCTATGAGGTTTTTTCTAGTCAGCAAGCACCATGCACAGCCTGCAAGGCCCCAGGGCCCAGGCTTGACCTGAACCCAAGCGGGGCTGCTGCTTGGAGCCCAAGGGACACAGATGCCAAGGGACCTAGCAGGCAGCAGGAGGGCTTCCTGGAAGAAGGGGGAGCAGGCCAGATCCAGGCCAGGGAAAATGGGTAAGCAAAGCCCACTGTGAAGGGCAACACCCCTCTCCTCTGGCTTCTTGACTCTGGGCATTATTTATGGCGTCTCCCCAACATTCCTCTGGCCCTTTCTGGAGCAGTATACCCAAAACAAAGAGTGCCTGCTTACAGCGAACTCAGTGCGAGTGCCCACGCTCAGGAAAGATGAGCAGACTATGGGCAAGGAGCAGCCCTCAGGGACAACATGAGAAGGGGCCTTTCTCCAAGCGCCTGTCCCTTGAGCTCAGTGACAGCTGTGATTTGAGGCAACCCTGATGCTGCGACTCTTAGGGCTGGAGGAAACCTTAGAAAGGCAGGTGTTGCCAAGTACCCACACGGGACACCAGGGCTGGGGTGCAAGGAGCCTGCTCAAGTTGCATAGCGCCTGAGCTAGGAATGACCCCATCTCCTGGCTGCTGGTCCACACAGCACCCTGGCTTCATTTGTCAGCTGACCCTATACGGTATGGTGGCTATGACCCTAAATAACCCCCATTCACCACACCATGTCACCATGTGACCCCCGCGGCTAGGCTGCCCCACTGAATGGATGCCTTTAACTTCCTGGGCGTACTTTTCTTACAAACAATGTTCAACTTGTGGTTAAATATGTATAGCAACATTTACCACCATCTTCATTTTTCAGCATGTGCTTCCGAGGGGTTAAGTCCCATAAGTTGTCATGCAGCCATCACTGCCATCTGTCTCCAGGAGTCTCTTCATCTTGCAGAATAGAAGCTCTATATGCATGAAACAAGCAACTCGGTGCCCGTCACCCCTCCTCCAGCCCCTGGCGCCTGCCATTCTGCTTCCTGCCTTTGAATTTGACTGCCGCGGGCATCTCCTGTTTGTAAACTCATGCTTCATTTGCCTTTTTGGGGATGGGCTTATTTCAACAAGAATAACATCCGCGGGGTTCATCCGTGCTGCCGCAGATCGGGATGCCCTTCCTTTGTAAATATTCCATCCTCTGTGTACACCGCGTTTTTGCCTGTTGGTTCATCTGTCCATGAACACTTGGGTTTCCTCCACATTTTAGCTATGTGATAGATGCCGCTGTGAACAAATAGATAAATATCTTCTGCAGACCCCGTTTTCAGTTCTTGGAGATGTACACCCCACGGTGGAACTGCTGAGCCCCGTGCGAATTCCACTTTCACCCCCTCCAGGCTCTGCCACTCTGGATTCCCCAGTGGCTGCACTGTTTTCCCTCCCCATTGGGCAGCAGCCACCCTAACAGGTGTGAGGCAGTGGGGGGTGTGAGTCCCTGTGAGCCCTGGGAGGTGAGAGGGGGCAGTCACCTAACTGCTTAGCTCCCAGCCCCAGATGAGCGCCGCCGGTCAGGCTCCTTGGCTCTCCCAGGACCCCTTTGCCCTTGAATGCACCCACCTAGCAGGGCCCTCACACAGAGCTGTGCGCAGCCCACCCTATTCCCCTCCACTGTTGTGCTGTTCAAGGGTGTGAGGAGGCCGAACGGCTGTGCAGACTGTTGCTTCCCTAGGCTCACAGCCCCGGTTTGATTTCCAGATCTGGCTTCCTGTCCTCCTCGGTGGTCCTGGAGCATCCTGGGGACTACTTCTCATCATTTCCATTTCCTCAGTCCCCTCTTGCTCTCAGCAGATGACCTTCTCCTTCCCTTTGAGAGCTGGGGCAGTCCCAGATGGCTGTCCCATCTCCTGAGCTCTGATCCCACCCCTTGCCCAGGGGAGACCCCTCCCCCATCAGCTACAGCCTCACCCATCTCATTGCAGGCTCAGAGCCTCCGTGTCCTCCCTCAGCTCCACATCCCCGGTGGCCCCCACCGTCTCTCCCTCCTTGCAGCTACACTTCTTGGGAGCCTCATCAACACCTACTCTTTCCCACTGACTCCTCCCATTCATTTCTCCAGGTACTGGAGTCTAGCATCAGGCTCCTCCATGCCCTAGAAACTGTCCTCCTCAAGGGCGACTAACTGTCTTGCTGCTAGGCTCTTTATGTTGTCCTCTCTCCAGCACTGGAAACTGACAGCCACTGCCAGGAGAGAGCTGCATGTAGTAATCAGTCTACATCCTTCCTCATTCATGTCTTGCAGTGGAGAATGGCAGCCCATCATTCTCTTGAGAGCAGTAAGAATTTTCCCAGAAGCCTCCAGGAGCCCTTGCCTCATGCCTCATTGGCTAGAATTGAGTTACATGGCAAAGGATATGGGAAAGCCTATAGGCCAATCAGGCCTACTCCTTGAGTTGTAGCATTTCTCAAAATTCATTGCTTTTACCCAGTGAGACACGGGTAGTGTGGCTATTGGAGAACCACCCACCATGCACCACAGTCACTTCCCCATTGATAGCCTTCAATACAGCATGAGATCTTAAATTCATTCAGCCTTTGTAGTCGTTGGGTGGGGAAGATCAGCCCTCTGAAGACTTTCTTCTATTTTTCTTACCGTCTTGATTCTTTCACTGATTCTTGCCACTTTCTAAAGCAGTTCCGGAAGTCGTTTTTTGTGTCTTTATGAGGTATGATCAAAAATGGAGTGAATACTGCTGCTGACTGCCATCTAGTGGAAAGGCTTGTGCAAACCTAATGCAGCGCTCTCATCTGCTTTATTCAGTGGATCTGCTTCTGCATGACTTCTGGCTCCTCCCCAAAGTCGAAAGAACCATAAAGGTAAATGTTTGGAGCCAATTCAGGACTTACAGGTAGCCACAACAGCACAATTAAAGACACTCTTGAAAGAATTTGCACACCTGCTTCAGAAAGTGACAGGAAGGGCTGGGGATATAGCTCAGCAGCACAGCACCTGCCTGGCAAGCATGAGGTCTGGAGTTCGATTCCCAGTACCAAAGGGGGAAAAAACCCCAGAAAGTGACAGGAATGGATAAGTGGCTTAACCCAAGGGCCAGGGGAAGGGAGCGAAGGAGCCTGTGAGACACAGACAGAACTCCCTTCCCTCATCCTGGACTGTCTGACCTAAGGCCTCTTCCTGCGGAAGCCTCTGTCCCCCACCCCACTCAGGCTGGGGCTCCCGTCAGAGCCCCCATGGCCCTCTGCGGACACCTGTCACTGCACCCAGGAGTGACCCTGGGCTCCGCTCTGTCCTCAGCGCCGGGAGCGGGAGCTCCCCCAGGCAGGATGGAAGGAATGTTGGTTGAATGAATGAGTGAGTGAGTGGGGGCACTGCACTGAGGTAAGGATTGGAAGGGGGTCCCTTTCCCTGGAGAGAGGCGATTGCCAGTCCGTAGGGTCAAGGAAGCCACACGGGAACAGGAGACCAGGTTTCCCATGCCTAAAAGTTGAGGCTGGGGTCTGTGGCTGGCTTACCTTGTAGCCCACCCCCGACAAAGTCAAACTAAAAGAAGTAAACCAGATTGGCCTCAGAAAATACCACCTTCCCTTAGCAAGAGCATAGTGTCTTGTTAGAAGAAAGAAAAGTCTTTTGGGGTTCAGGCTTAACAGGCAGATACCCCTCCCCTCAGCCATGCCTGATCAGTGTGACGCCTGGTTATATGTTGTGGGGTTTATGGAATCTTTTATGTTACTTTTTCTCTAAGGGGAGAAGGGATGTGGCGCTTCATGAAGCCGTTTTCTGATGCCAGTGAAATTTGTCTGTAGTAAAACACCACCCTTCTTCGGATATCCCAGCTGGTCCTGTACCCCAGCTGGCCCTGCAAATGCATGACACCCCATATATTTTTAGGGGCAAGCACAAGTCATCCCACTTTCCTGTGGTCCAGGAACCTCAAAGGTTTTTCACTGATTAATAAGGCAGAAAATTCATAGATCCATTTCTCAGCTAGTAGCATCGCCATCCCTAACTCTAAGGCTCAGGCGGGTGTGCAGCCTCGGGGGCCACTAGATGGCAGCAGCGCGCTTCTGATCACGGGGTGGCGCTGTGCCTGAGCTCGGTTGAGAAAGGGGAACGCGGACGGTCAGCCCCCGAACCCTGACAGTGAGCTGACTTCAAGGAGTCTGAGATGGGGACCCCAGTCATCTATGCAGGTATCTGGGATCCAGGGTTTGGCCAAGGAGACAAAGGAAGAGCATGACTGAGACCGGATTGCCAAACCTCAGCCAACCCAGGAGAGCATCTTGGGGTGGGGAGGTTCCCTGCAGACTATAGCCACCTGTCCCCCCCAGGTTAGGAAGCCGGGCTCCTGTGGCCCAGCACAAAGCAGATGCCCAAGCTGTGGCTGGTTCCCAGAATGAGCAGACTCAGGACAGGGGGTCTTGGAGCGCTTGGTCGGGCAGCTCGCACCTCCTGCCCTAAGTCAAGCTTGGACTGCTTGCCATGCACGTGGAGGCCACTGCCTGACCACATCCTACTTCTACAGCCCTTCAGCAGTGTGTGGAGCGCGCCCTCGTTTCCCCGCAAGGATAGCCAGGCTGTGGCATGTGCTGGCTGTCATTGCCTTGTGAGGCTCCGTTGCTTGCCCAGCAGAACGGCAGCTCCTGCAGTGCGCTGACCTGCACGTTCCGTTCCGCTGTTGCCCCCAGAGTTGATATTTCCAAGGATGCAGGAAACTTGGAGTTGTAGGGTGAGCAGATGTCAGGCTGTGGGGACATTTACCTCAACAGAACTGAAACTGCCCGCCTGGGGTCCACGTTTATTTGCTTCCCTGGGTGGCAGGGGGGTCGTTCGCCTTTCCTCTCATGAGGCGTGCCTGCGGGTTTTGGGATCTGCGTGCAGTGCTGCTGCCCACCTCTTGCATCTGGGGAATGGCGAAGGGGAACCTGTTCTGTTTCGATGGTGAGAAAGGCCTCTACCGGCCTCAGAAATTCACAGAGGTCTCACAGGCTGAATCGTGCAGCTCACTGGAGAGGCCACACATGGGAGCTCATTCTGCCTCCTCCACCACCCACCCCCTCTGTCCCACTTTTCAAGTGGCACAGGACCTGGAGCTCCTTGCTCAGGGAGCTGCAGCCTCTGCAGCGACAAGGGCCTCTCCGCTCCGTGTGCCCTGGGCACAGTGCTCAGCATTAGGGGGCCACACTGACTGGTACAGAGTGGGAGGAATGTGAGGCCACGTGGAGTTGGACCTGCGGTCCCCCTTCTAACGTTTGTGTACGGGAATCATCGCTGCTGTAGGTGCCCTGCGGTGACCAGCATACTGTGCTCTCCGTGTGCAGTTTTCAGAAGTTCCACCCTTCCCAGCACCCTGCAGAAGCTGGGATCACCGATTTGGTGATTAGGGAACTAAGTCTCAGAGAGGGCTCTCTGCATCCAGTCTCTGTGGGGCTGCTGTTCAGAGACACTTGTTTGCCACCAGAGCCAAAGAGATGGGAAAGTTTGCCTTTCTGTGTCTGGTCACAGAGGAAAAAGCGGAAGGACTTGCCTTGTTTTCTCTCTCTCCTTTAGTTTTGTTTTGTGGTACTAGGGGTATTCAATCCAGGGTCTTTGCACTCAGCAGTGTCCCCAGCCCTTTTTTATTTATTTTAAGACAATCTCATTAAGTCAATTCCTCAAGCTAGTCTTAAACTTGTGATCCTCCTGCCTCAGCTTCCCAGAGTTCTATGATTACAAGCATGTGCCACCACATCCAGCTAGGACATTTCAGTAACTACTGAGTTAAAATTAACATTTTAAGTGCACAGAACAGCTCTTGGTACCTAATGTGTGTCATGTAAACATCTGTTAAATTAATAAAGCTGAAGCCCAAGCTGGGTATGGTAGCTCATGCCTCTAATCCCACCTACTTAGTAGGCTGGGGCAGAATTGCAAGTTCAAGGGCAATCTGGACTACTTCGGGAGACTGGTTACAAACTAAAAATTTAAAAGGACTGAGGCTGTAGCTCAGTGGTGGAACATTTGCCCCGAATGCATAACATTCTGAGTTTAAGCCCCAGAACTGCAAAAAATAAATGAATAAAGACCTGTGAGAGAGAAGTTAGATTTGAGTCACCTGCATGAATTTCTCTGACAATACTTTGAATCATGCAGGATAAATACAGTGGAGAGAAGTAAAGTGGGCCTGGCCTGTGCTGCTGATCATTAAAACCACTGTGTCCAGCCAGGACCCCTGGGACAGAGAATTCAGTGTCCGAGCAAGAGGGGCCTCAGCCCACCCCATCCTGGGGCTTTAACCTGGAATCCAGGTCTCCTCAGATGATCCACTTGGGCTGGGTGTGGTGGTGCACACCTGTGATCCCAGCCCTCTAGGGAGGCTGAGGCAGGAGGGTCAAAAATTCAAACCCAGCCTGGGCATCTTAGTGATTTAGTGAGATCCTGTCTCAAAATTTAAAAAAATAAGTAGAAAGGAGTGAGGATGTATCCTAGTGGAAAGACCCTGATGTTCAATCCTTATAGTAATAAGGAAAGGAAAAAAAGAGATAATGTCTGTAAGATTCAGGGAACCCAGGCACCCCGTGTAACTTTCTGCATTTTGGGGTCGAGGCCATTGTTTTAAGAAGTGTCAGGGAGCTCTGCCCCTGGGACCTGCTGAGCCTCCCCAAGTCACAGTCACAGACAGGCCAGAGCTCGACTTTGTCCCAGCTATGGCTGTCACGCAGCTCCCAGGTTCCCTGGACTCCCCTGTACAGCTTTCTTTGGGGATCTGAGGGCCTGCGGGCCACAGTCCCAGTTCGGGGCACAGGGTCTCCTGGCCTTCTGGCTTTCTGTGCTCTGTACCTCCTCTGGGGTCCCTGTGACTCCGAACGGCCTGCAGGATCCTTGGAGGGTACTGAGAGGGTCCGCACATCCCCAAGGTCCACACTTGCAGAGCCAGCGCGGCCATCCTTGTCCCCAGCACGGCTCTTCCATCTGTGGCTGGCTGCTGGGGAGGGCCAGGCCAGGCGCGGGACCGTTTCCATATTCCAGAATGCACTTTCCTAAACTTTCACTTGCACACCTGACAGTAGACAGCAGGAGCAGCAAAGGGGCCCAGCCCTCCTTCCACCCGGATGTCCTTGAGGTCTCAGGACTGCCTGGCAAAACTACTTGCCTACCTGCCATGCGGCACCATCTGGCCGCTGGTATGTGTGGACCTTGGCAACCCAGGCAGCCCCAGAGCTGTCCCCTCGTGGGTAGAAATGCGGAGACGCCTGCCCTCTGGTGGTCACCACGGCACAGCACCACTCGAGCCTGCCAGGCCCTAAAGGTTGTACTGAGGAGAAAACAGCACCTTTGAAGAAACAACCACGCGAGGATTTCTGGGAACTGGACACATTCTATTTTGCTGCTAAGATGCTGTCTCCTAAGAATACCTGAGTCATTTGAATTTTAGAGGGATTCTCTTATTAGCAGCTTGGGATTTCCAAACACTAGGTCAGCCAGAAAACCAGCAGCCTTGGTGCCACCGTGCGGGTCCCTGTCCACCCTCTAGGGTACCGTCCTGGGGCACTGGGTCTATCTCCGCAGCAGTAGAGTTGCCCTGCCTTGTTTCTGCAGATCCAGGAGCAGCTGAGAGCCCTGGGCCTTCTGCGTCCCCTCCCAGCCCACCACAGGGACGCCCTGCGCTGCCCTGGGCTGGGGAGGGCCCTGGGGCTCCCACATCTCATCTCTCCCACTTCCGTTCCCCTTTCCTGCACCCCGCTCACCTGCTGAGCTGTCAGCCTCCTGTGCCACCTGAAGCGCTAGCTCTTCCCCATCACCTCAGGGTGTAGTGAGGGGCAACCCCTCATGCAGGGGTGGGGAGGGGTGAGCTTCAGCAGTTCCCACAGCCCCGGGCGAGGCCTTTGCTCCCGGTCCTTGGGGCCCTCTGGCCACCAAGGCTGGGGACAGTGGCTCTGCCTTCCAGTCACACACAGGAATCACCTCAGGGTTTTAGAGCACAAGCCTGGGTCCTGCCCCAAGCCAGTGGTTTAGGGGTCTGACGTGCAGCCTGGGTTTGCGAATTTTTAAGGCTGTCTTGGTGGCTCTAGTCACAGCCTGAGCTGAGACTGCCACCCTGGGTGCTGATCCTGCCCCTACCAGAGGCAGACATTCCCACAGCTGTGAAGCCCTGACACCCTCAGCGCCGGGCCTGATGTCTCCCTCAGTGTCTCCTCTGTCTGCGTGGACTCCAGAGCTCTGCATGTTGCCCTGGGGTCCCCGGGAGAAGAAATGTACCAAGGGTGTGATGCAAGGAGCACCCCTTGAAGTTGTGCCACTGGGGCTTTGTGAGCTCACTTCCACCTGGCACAGCTAGAGACTGGTAGGCAGAGGCACACCCGAGCTGGCACAGGTACCAACTGACAGGACTAGAGCCGCGAGGCCCCATGTTGCAGCTGCCTTGGGGAGCTCTGGGTGCTACGTCAGTTCCACCAAGGACTGTGGCAAAATCCACAGCTCCTGCCCTGGTGGGAGTGGTTGATGGTGGCACCCACCCAGTGTGGCCCCTGTTGCCCTGCCTGACAGGGTGCAGTAGAATTTCTTGCTTAGTTCAGCCCTGCCTGGCTTGTCCACCTCCAGATTCCCCCACACCTCACCCCCATCCATTTTCTCAAAGGTCATTTTCTTAGTGAGGCCAGCCTTTGATGTCTTACTTAAAATGTCAGCTCCCCCTTTACATCCTGACCTCTCTACCTTCTGTGGTTTGTCCCTGTGGACTATTCACAGTGTGGCTGTCGCCCCCATGAACTGTGAACTGCCCAAACCCTCTGAGGGCTGCCTCTTGTCGCTTTTTAACCACCGTCCCTGCTACCATGTTGGTCTTCCAGCATTCATGTCACTTCTAGACCTGTCTCTGACTTGTTTCTAAAACCTCACACCTGCCTGGTCCTCTTCCTGGCTTGGGTATCAGGGTGTGGCCACCCAGTGGCTGACTTCAAATCACAGGTGACTCCCCACACCTGCCAATGTCTTTTCAAAAGACAAGGAAAAGCTGGGCCTAGACGTGCACACCAGTAGACCTAGCTACTTGGGAGGCTGAGGCAGGAGGATCACTTAGGAGCCCAAGACCAGCCTGGGCAACATAATGAGAACTTGTCACAAGAAATAGGTGGTTGATTGATTGATTGATTGATTGACAATTCTGTCAAAAGAAAAGGAAAGTCGACATGCTAACATTGAAGCAGCAGTGTAGACTAAATTTTCCCACTCGTGGCAGGAGGCCAAGGCTTGAGTCTCTTGTCTATAGGAACAGGCAGAAATAGGGCTACTGAATGAAATGCTTTGTGTCCTTCCCTTCCCTCTCGGGGTCTGCTCTTGCGGGAGAACGAGCAGTGTCTTGGGGGCAGAAGGTTCAGTTGCCGGCTGCCTCTGTGAGCCTTGGGTGAGGCCTTCTGTTCTCCGCTCCAGATAGGACCCCTTCTGGGAAGACACCAGTCATGGTGAGGCTAAGCCTTTCTGCTCAGAGCCACCTGAAGGTGCTTGGCTCCAATTTCAAATGACAGCAAAATGGCACCATCGCAGAGGCTACAGACACTGGAGGGATCTTTTGGGAGGACATGGGAGAGGAACTGAGTGGCTGAGAGTCCTGAAGAGATGGTGCGCTTGGCCATAGGAGGAATTCACCAAACTCCCAGAAGCCTGTGGCCACTGGGGGCAGGGGCTCAGGTGTGAAAGATGAAAGTGAGGGGAAGAGAGGCCGAAGGGTGGGAGTACGTGAGACAGGAGATGGGTCAGGAGGGAGGGGTGGCCAAGGGACCCTAGTCGCAGAGATCTGAATGTTCAAAGGTCTCTGGTGCACACACAGGAGCCCTCTGTAGTGTTTGCCCAGTGGGCAGCAGCCTCAGGCCTCTAGGCCATGAGCAGGTGGGCACAGGCCACGCCAAGTGGGTGGCAAAGCCTCTTCCATCCCATCCTGTTCACTGCCTACTGCTGTAGGTGGTCTTTCATGGGCTTTCCTTTGATCACCGTGGCTCCTCGAGCGGGTCCCTTGGTTCTGCATCCTTCTGACCAAATTCATCATTTGCACATGGCTTCTCTGAGACCCTCAGCTCAGAGGTTAGGGCCGCAGATTTAGCAATTAAGAGAACAGGATGCCCAGTTACACTGGAATTCCAGACACACAACACATTATGTTTTAGTGTAAGTGTGACCTGTGCATTGTTTGGGACACAGTTACACTGATTTATCTGGAACTTGAAGTGCGTTGCATGTCATATGGTGAATTAGCTTCTATGGTGGCAGTTTGCCGTTAACCTGATGGCCTCTTGTCCGCGGGTCAGCCCATGAGAGCCTAGAGGGAAGGAGGAAGGAATGGTTCCTCGTGCTCTTTGGAAGCCATCTGCCGGGAGCGAGGAGGATGGCCTTCTCCCTGATGTCCACAGGTCCCTTCATGAGATGCCTTCTCTTCTGACCTGGCCAGGGTCCTCAGCCCTCACTCTTGGGCCATGTGGTGGCTCCTATCAGCTGCCCCCACCCAAAGCAACCTCTTCTTCCCCCATCACCTATCAGAAGCCTCCTGCGTCTCTTTCTGGGACCGGCTTCCCGAATCTTGGGGCGTAGCGCCAGTCTCTGTCCCCACAGAGCCAAGGACAGGGCCGGCCATTCCTATGAGTATGAGAGGGAATCCCAAAAGACTTGAGCAAGCCCAGTCTCCTGCCAGGTTCTTGATGAGCTGTGAGCTGCGTCCTACGCTTTCCCCCAGGATGGATTTCCAGGAAGAAACCTCGGCCTGGAGCATTCATGGCCTTCCCTGGGGAGAAGGGAGCCACCCTCCCAACCCAGTGATACCCTCGGGCGCTGCAGGAGGTGGGCGCTGACCCTCCTGTCAGCAGGCTGCCACAGACGGGCTCCCCCTGCTGGCCAAGTGATGGCCAAGTGTGGGGCCCTAAGACACTGTCGCCATCTCCGTCACCGCCATCTTCACCACCATCATCACTGTCATCAAGCCATTTCGGCCGCACTGCTCAGCAGGTCAGATGTGTTCTCTCCTTCGGCTCTTACTAACCCCGTGAGTTAGGAGCACCGGCCCCGCCTTCAGACAGAGAGGCAGCGTCCCAGAGTGGTGGAGGCCATTATACATGGCCCCAGGGTGCCAAAGGCACAGCCAGAAGTAAGGACTTCCTGGCTGGCACTGTCTCAGCCTCTCTAGCATGCCCCATCCTTCCACATACGGGCATAGGCAGTCCAGCTCATGCCTGAACGACCTTATCAGCAAGGTGACCTCGGCACACCCACCCCCTCCTCCCTGCACCCTCAAGATGTCCCTTGTGTCCCTAAGAGAGAGAGGACCAGATGCCCAGGAGAGCCGCCCAGCCCTCAGCTTCTGTCCCCACTTCGAACCCTGCTGGGAGAGGGTCTATCTCCAGGACCTACCTTATCTCTGCTTGTGAGTGTGCAAGGTCACCAAGCTCAGGGTCTCCCCTGAACTCAGAACACAAGGCCCCTTCCCAAGGTGCATTTGATTCTACCCCATGGTCTCCTAAATACAACAGTGGCTCATCGTGAAGCCAAGAGCCCTGTGGAATTGGGAGGAGGGAGGCCGATGGGCTTAAGGCAGGGCTGCGTGGGATCTGCCTCGTCACCCACCACCCTCGGCCCTCCTCTCCTGCTTGTGTCCCCGCAGGTCTAACTGGCTGAAGCCGTGCTGTGGGAAGAGAGCAGCCGTCTGGCAGGTATATTTGCTCAGTGCAAGTCTCAACAGTTTCCTGGTAGCCTGTGTAATATTGGTGGTGATTCTCCTGACTCTGGAACTTCTAATAGATATAAAGCTTCTCCAGTGTGAGTAGCAAGAGAGATACCTATGCAAATACGTATGATGTCAATATTCACTGTGCATCTGTCTGCAACCATCAGGGGTCCCCAACAGGCAGTCTGAGAGGGGCCCCCCGACCTGATGCCACCACCAAGCCACTGGCCCCCTGGTTCACAGGGGCAGCCGCTGGGGAAGGAGGCGCCTGGCCGCTCCTCTGTCACCCAGAATCAGCGCGCCCTCTTTGCCCAGTGTGGTCTCTTCTGTCCCCTCCCCCTGCATCCCATAAGCAGAAACTGATGAGATGAAAAAAAATGTTGGGGACCCCTGTGTGCATTTTTTTATTGTTCCCATTTGGAATTTTCCAGATTAGAATTTTTTGTAACTTAAAGAAAATTCCCATGTATGGAGCACATGACCCTGTCGTAATGAATAGTGACAGCAGCCACATCTAAGAGCCCTGGTATTTTCCCCAGCTGTAAGTTGGTGTCATTTACATACATTGTGATAGTTTTGCTTTTTTGACACATTCGGCCCGCCAGCGACCCTGCATGACGAGCAAGTCTGTACAATCCCATTTTACAGACAGAGCAAGTTGAGGTTAGAGCTAGAGCTGTGCCCTAGGTCGCAGGCATTGGAGGGAAGCTCTCAGCCACCAAGCCATATATGTGCTTGGCCACTTCTCCCCACACTGACGGTCCTCTTGGGGTTCATCTGAGCTGCATGTCTGTGGGAGCCAGATGCGTGTGGCGGCAGGAAGCTTGTCGACTCCCTCTTCTGCTCCAGGTGTTCCCTGGAAGCATGGCTATAAGAGGGGAAGGCCCATCCTGTCGCCTTCCTTGCAGGCCTGTTTGGTGCCCCAGGGACTGGGGACCAAGGGTCTTTGGAGGAGTGAATGGTCCTGCTCTCCCAGCTCCCTGATTAGAAGGCGAAGCATTCAGGTACAGATTTTTAAAAAGGTAACATGATTGGCTCCGGAGAGATTGCCTTTCCTGCCACTGTCAGAATCCAGGACTATAGATTCTGCCATTCCCAAGCCCTTGTGGTCACCATAGGCTCATTCTCCAGCACCCTGATTCCTCTCCTGGGTCCTCCATACTCGGTCGGTTGGGGTCCCCCCAAGTCACATCACCTCCTGGTTCTCCAGGAGAGGGTGACAGCACGCACAGAATTGCTTTTGCCTGATAAGCCTAGCTGGGTTTTATGCATCTGGGGACCCCTTGGTTCAAATTAAAATATCTTCCAGCATAAAGTGACCAGTACTGGTTTTACACTCAACCTGTCTTCAATTAAACCGTGTTGTAGACTTTCCCTCCCACTCGTCCTTACTGTCTCCTTTTTATGAGGTCTGACCATAACGGGGCCTTTCTTCCCCTGTGGTGGATTGCCGTCCGGGCCCTGGGCCGCTCAGGTTGTGACAGGCATTGAGTAGAACTAAGAACCAAGCCGACGCTGGAATTTTGCTTAAAATTAAGTATCCAGGAGATTGATTTTGGTAGGAGATCCAATAGCAGCTCATAAAAGGCATCTTAAATTCCATAAAACACACAATCAGAGATTTATTGCTCTTCTAAAGCAAACCGTAAAAAAAGGCACAGGAATTCATTTGAGAAATAATGGGGAGAGATTTTATGTTTTCAGAATCATCCGGAGGTCTTTGCAGAGTCACCCAGACCTCCGCCCCTTGATTCCCTCTAGTACTCATGGGGCTGGGCAGGAGGGATCCATAGTATCTCTGGGGTGCCTCTTCCAACTGTCAGCGTGGCACAAAGCCAGGGCGCCCCAGTGTCCCCCAGCACCCCCCACTTTGATCCTGATACTGTAGCTTCCCCTCGAATTTGCTTGAAGGCCTGGGTCTCACCCAGCCCCAGGACTGCATGTGCCAGAATGCAGGGAAAGGCTGCAAGTTCTTCTTATGGACAGCCCTGGGCATTCTGAGGAGCAGCCCCAGCAAGCTCTTGAGGGAGGTAGCTCAAGCCATTTTGGAGCAACACCCCTGTCCAGGCCCCAGCATGCCCCAGGATCTCTGTGCTCTGGGCAGTGCCCTTCCTGGAACACCCCCATCATACCACTTCGGCCTCCTGTGCTGGGAAACTCTGTCTGTCCCCCTAGGGTTCTTGTACTTAGAAAGGCCTTGCAGAGATGGTACCCAAGTCCCAGCACAGCTGGCACAAGGTGAGGTGGGCACCATCAGAGGCCAACAACTGCCCCACTCATGCTGGAGACCTGGAAGGGAGAGGCACCCTGGGCAGCCCCACCTCAGGCCTTTCCATGGTCACCCAGGTCCCCTCCCAGGCCTCCTCTAGCCATCTCTGAATCACCCACAGGCACTGCTGTCTCAGCCACTCAGTTCTCAGGACAGGCAGCTGCAGCGAGCTGGCCCGGAGCCTGCTGGTCACGTGCGGCACTTGGGGTGATTGACCTGTGGGGCTGGAGCCCCGCAGGCCTCACCAAGGCTGCGTGGCATGAGTTCCTCCTGGGCCTGCAGCCCCGGGGGCTAGAGGGATGAAAGGCACCACTGGCCACAAGCCTGTCACCACCTCCCTCACAGACAGAGTGAGGACTACCCTTGTTGTCTGACCTAGTGTCACCCAAGCTAACTGCCGCCACAGCCAGAGTGTCCCAGAGGTCAGCCCGGACTCTGTGCAGTCCGGTACCCACACATCCAGTTCCTCACCCTTAAAGCCGGCCCTCACTGTTCCTTGCAGTTTCCAGTGCGTTGCAGTTTGCCAGCATCATTCACTGGGTCAGCCTGGTCATCCTCTCGGTGTTCTTCTCAGAGGTAGGTGAAGACTCAGCCTGTGAGCTCCACTGGGGCAGCTCCTTACAGAAAGCCAAGTTTTGCTTCCATGTGGCTGGGCCCTGGCTGGTCCTTTCGCTGCAGGCAGCACTGCCAGGGGAGGTGCTCAGGGAGGAGCTGGGCCTTCCCAGCCATGAGGGTGCATCCAAGCAGGCGACCCTGAGAGAGGAGGCCCAGAGGAGGAGCAGGTGGCGTCTGGCTGAGGCGTGGGGTGGCCGTGGCTCTGTGAGAGGAGACTGACTGTGACATTGAAGAGCGGGGGTGGTTGGTGGCTGGCAAGGAGCAGACAAGAGGTGAGGCAGAAGCCCAGGGCACTGGAGGATAGAAGTGAGGGCTCAGTGGCCTGATCCTCAGGGCCACGGAGGCAGAGGGCAGAGGGTGTACTCTTGGGGCTGGGCAGAGGGGACAGGCGAGGCTCAAGACGTGCCCTGGGGAAGGGGCGTGTTTCCCATGTGGTGCCTGGGGACAAGGATGATCCTGGGTCTCGCTGGGGTCTGTGAGTGAAAACCGCATCACAGAAGCTGGCTAGAGGCTCCCAGGCCTCCTGGGAGCCAGCTCTGGCTGATCTGTAGCTCTGCTGACCCTCTCCCTACAAACAGAGGGGAAGCCTGGGCCTGGGGCCTGGAGCACAGAATCCTGAATGTGGGTGTGCAGACTTCACAGCAGGCATTCGAGAACATTCCCTTTCTGGGCCCTGCTTCCTGACCCCTGAAGTCGGCTAGCCTGGGCCAGGGATTCAGGCTGTAGGAGCATCTCTCGTGCTGTCCTCTAGGAAGGTCCCTGACCAGGTTGCTGCCCCCAAAGCAATACGCCTGCTCCTGGCCTCATGCCCCCATGGGGTCCTGCTTTCCCCCACCCGTCTCTGTGCCCTGGGATCCCGTTCCACAGACTCAGGGACAGGACCAGATGGCTCCAGCATGCAACCTTGGAAAATGCACAGTGCATCTGCGGCTGCCAACAAAAATGTTTAATCAGTTGCTGCAGTTCTTCCCCTCCATCCCTCTCCTTTGGTTTTATTGCCTTTGGCAGAATTTATTACCCAGCATTAATTTGGCATCTCCTTCCTGTCACTGCCGGAGACAAACCACCTGAAACAGACAAGGCCCTGTCCGCAAGAATCGCAAACTGAGCCCTTCACAGATCCCCCAAAGTGGGGAAGGGGCTGGAGCTCCTCACAGGCTCAGCAGGAGAGCTCGGCGCAGGAGCTGGGGAGAAGGGCTGGACCTCACCCAGGCCTTGTTGGGATGGTGAAGGTAGGCTGGAGCCTGACATGGAGAAGCAGGGGTCCCTGCCTCCCCCAGAGCCCAGGCCACTGTGAACAAGGAATGTAGTAAGAACAGGTCCAGGCAGCATCACCAGCACCAGGAGGACCAAGCCCCAGAGTCCCCACCCCTAGGGTTTGGAAATGTGTGAGCAGTTTGTGCTCACGGGGAAGGGGACATGGCTGGCAGGAAGTGTGGGGGACCAGAACCCCTTGGCAGGCATCACGCTCCTGGGGGCCCTTGTAAACCACCCCACAGAAGGGGTGCAGCCTGGGTTGCACAGCCAGTTATAGTCACTGCTTGACCCAGCTCTGCCTCCTGACCTGGTCTTGGCCCTGCTCTCCTGCTGTAGGCCTGATGTCAGCAGTTCAGGAAAGGAGAAAATCTGGGGAAGACCAAGGCCACAGCCAGGAATAGAGAAAGCAAAAGTTTAACCGCAGGTCCAGGACAACCAGCTTCCCTTCTCACCTGGGGAAGTGGAGGTTGCTGTTCCGATCCAGGCCCTTCTCTCCCTGGCGCCTGCTCGTCTATGTGGCTGAGAGCCAGGTGCAGTCCGTCCCTTCTCAGGCCTGGTGAGCGGCTGTGTTTTGGCATCATCCAGGAAGTCAGTCCCCAGGGCCCCCTGCTGCCCTGGAGCCCTGGCCCTGGCCCTGAGCAATATTCTACCCATGATGTCAGTGGAACCTTGGGTCAGCCTCGGGTGCAGCACAGGAGGCACAGAGCGTATAGAAAGCCCCCCGAGGCCTATGGGAACCTCCGAGGGAGCTGTTTCCCTCATATATTTTTAATAAATCAAACCTCACTCATCTCAGAGTTCTGTGGGTAGCTGGGGAAGAAGGCTGCTGTCTGCCAGCCCCAGAGCACAGTGCTGGGGCTGAAGGGAGGGAGAAGCTGGACTCCAGTGCTTCTCAGAGCAGCCAGAGTGTGTGCCTTGGCTGACAGGGCAAGAGGATGCCTCAGAGGCCTCTGGCCCTGCTGTGCGGGGTCAGGGGTCACCAGCCCTCTGTGTGGCCTGCAGCCCCAGAGGGAACAGAGCCTTGGGCCTCCAAGAGAGAGCAAGTTATACAGCGTTTGCAAAGCGCACCACTCCTTCCGGGGTCCTGGCCTCGCTGGCCACTCAGAACCGGAGCCAGGGTTGCAGAGCTCTGGAGCCTCCTGGCTGAGGCTGGGTCACCCCACAGCAGCGCCCACCAGGACAGGCCCTGAAATGACTCCCCGTGCTGTGGTTTGTGGAGAGGCTCAGGCCACCCAACTCTTCCTGAGAGAGGAGGGGACGGCTGGACTCGATGGGAACCTCAAGGGGTGGCAGTGGCAGTGACAGTGGGGGGTGGATGTTGTCGCTGCTGCTTCTCCTCGCTCCTGCCTCCCTTGGTGGGACCGAAGGACACTGCCTTCTCGGTGTGTGGGTTGGCACAGTGTGCATCTTTCCCTCTATCCCATCCCGAAACACTTCAGTCACCAGGCAGATCCTCCCCGTCCCCCTGCCACAGCCCCTGCTGTCTGTCCCTATGAACTTACACGTGCTGGAAGTTTGATAGAAACACAACCATGGATGGGTGGCCTGTGTGTCTGGCTTCTATCACTTGACATGATGCTTCTGTGGTTCGCTGGCATTGCTACTAGATCAATACTTTATCCCTTTTGTGTCTGACTAATATTCCACTGATCACATTTGTTTATCCAGTCATTGACGGCTCAAGGCAACCACCTTGCCCCCCCCAAAGTGTCTGTGGCTCCACAGTCCTTTACTAAAACCACCTGCGCCTGTGCCAGGGCCCCCTCTTTGCACCTCTGTAGCCACCCTGAGGTCCTGGGTCCCTGAGGGTCCTTCCCGCCTTGCTATGTCCTCCGGGAGCCCTGGGAGCCTCTGTCCTTGAGTGCAAGGTGAGGGCCTGGCCCTATACTTTATACTCTAAAACATGAAGATGAGTTTGCTTCTACTCAGGGCTTGGCTGAGGGAGTGAGTTTGGCCACTACAGTGCTGTGTGATCTTGGGACAGTCACTGGCCCTCTCTGTGCCTCCCTTTCCTGTGGGCTTCAAGAGAGATTCCCCTGCCCCTTGCCCTCTCCAAGTTCCAGAGTGCATAAGGGAATTGAGTCCCAGAGGAGCCCTCCGCTGGGGGCAGTGGATGCCCTGCTACCCTGCAGGCTGAACCTGAGGACTAAGAGAGAGAGGTGAGAAGACGGAGGAGATGCATCGGGATTCACAGGGTCAGCCTTGCCTAGCAGGCTGCAGGCCCCCAGGCTGCCCCAACACCTGGCTGAGTCTTCCCCACTGCCAGGAACTTCTGTCCCCTCTCCTCAACTGGACCTGGGGGCTTTGGCAGAGATTTTTTGAAAACCAGTGTCAAGGTATAAAGTCCTGGAGGTGGCAGAGGGGGTTCAGCGAACCTCATAATTGATTTGTTAGAACTGTTTCCTAGACACTGGCAGGAGATGCCTGGTTTCCAAAAGTCAGTGTTACACAGTCTTCCAGCAGGGGTGCATCCTGGGTGGGGCACCCCAGCTCCTGAACACAAAAGGAGCACACAGCGGGACCAACATGTCAGCTCCGGGCCCTTACTGTGAAGGGCCCAGCTCAGGCTGTGGCCTGCGAGGACTGTCCCCCTGGACACCATCTCCCCATCCTCCTTGACCGTCACCTGTGCTTGCCGGGGCTGCACTGGGTAAATGAACCTTCCTCACAGCAGTTTCCCCCCTTTCAATGTTCTACCTTCCTTCGCCCGTACACATCACTCACTCCTTCTCCACCTGCTCCCCGTCCTCTATCGGAGAGAGGGTCTGCGTCTCCTTTAATTTCTCTGCCACCCTTTGGAGAGGAGGAGGATGTAGTTTGCGTGCCCTTGACTTGCTAGTGAGTCTTTAAATGGACTTTGGAAATTTGAAACAATGTCACCAATATATTTTATAACGTGAAACTCAGCTAGAAACGGCTTTGGTGGTGCTCAGCAACACTATTTTATATACTTATTCTGAATTAATCTCTATTGACATACTTGGCCCGTTTTACTGACATTTTAAAACCATCACCATTTTTTATTCTAAAAGGCAAGACACAGCCTTGGAGTTGTCAGCTTCTTGGGGAATAGTGCAGGTATTTGTCAGAGAGCGGGCGGGACGGTCAGAGGAGCCCACGATCTCACGCCATAGCTGTGCCGCCCCGGTGTCCCACTGACTTCCAGAAGAGCTGAATTCAGTGCTGTTTCCGTTTTTAATAAATCAAAACATGTTAATGAATTTGGGGGCTCGTTAGTAAAGAAAACAGGACCATGGACGTTAATGTAGAGTATAGATTGTGAGTTGAACGTTTTTCTGTGAACGCGCTCTAAATTACTGCAGTTTGATGGGCAGTTGTTGGGCTGTTAGGAGACAGTTACTTCGCTGCTTTGATCCCATGCACAGTCACACGTGGGAAACTCAAAGCTACACACACACCACCAAGGTAGCACAGTGAGGTCCCAGAGCAGTGGCCTTGGGGAAAGCAAGGAGGCTGTTCAGGCCACACTGGGGACAGACCTCACGCACGGGGTCCTCGGGGATCCTGGGTAGGTGGGGCAGGACACAGCTGGGATTTGACTGGCTCAAGGTCACCCAGCCAGTCCGGGACAGGACTGAGCTGTGCATGACCTCAGGGCCTCACAGACCCGCCTGGAGCTCCTCCCACCTGGGTGCAGTCCGGCAGCTTTGCAGGCTACGTCCGGCAGCCTCAGCTAACCCGGAGAGTTAGAGGCCACAGAGGCGCTGCCAGACTGCCGTGTTCCTCTCAAAGGGAGCATAACTCCTGCCACCAGGTCCTTCCCCCTGGGCCTTCATGGACGTCAGGCAAGTCCTTAAGCGGGATAGTAAATGTCACCAGCCCGGTCTCTTCTGGCATCTAAGGGTGGGTACGTGATCCCCTGAGGGCTCTGTGGTGTCCCTGAACTCAGAAGGTGGCCTCTAGGGACAGGGTCACTGTTGGGTATGAAACAGTGTCACTGTGGCTCAAGGAAGGGCCACCGCCAAACGAAGTAGGGTCACAGGAGAATCTTCAGTGGAACATCCTCCTGATGAGGAAGCCACTCCTGGAGGCCACAGGGCTGAGGGATTTCTCCATTTGTCACTCTGTCACAGGTGTCACCATGCACTGTCTACACCATGCCAGGGATTAGGGGTAAGAGGGAGCGGTCAGACAGTGCCCTGCAGGCCTTCACCAGGGACTAGGGTGTGGAGCTAGGTGGGGACCCGAGGACCACACAGGTCTGAGGAAGGACACCCACTGAGCCTGGGGAATGGGGAAGGCTGCACAGAAGTGACATTTGAGCTGGGGACAGAAGGACAAGATGGGACAGTGCCCTGCTGGTTCGCACACAGACTGTCCTGCTGTAACAAGAAAACCCCCAGTGCAAGAGCTTAACGGATGTCACAGGAGAACAGGGCTCTAAGTAGGTACCTGACAGGCTGCTGTGCCCTTCTCAGCCCTCCCCAGTTAGAGAAGGCTCAGGACAGATCACACCCAGGGAGAGGGACGCAGAGGAAAGAGCTGAGCACAACCTCGGCATTGGCCGGAGCTTAGTCCTGTGGACACTCTGGGGTGCAAGGAAGGCTGGGAAATGTAGTCTTGATCTGGGTGGCCATGCTATAGAAGAGTAATGTCAGCTGTTGGTCTTCACCATATGCAGAGACAAAGGAGAGGAGAGGAGTTTGCATGTTTGAAGATTTGTAAATAGTTTTGTTTTATGTCATGAGCGGTGGGGCATGTGGCATTGTTGGAGAGGGAAGCAGGGTCCTGAGGATCCCTCCCTGGGGTTGGATATGAAGGGTTTTGAGCAAGGCTGGGCTGGCACAGAGGTAGGTGGCAAAGGTCACAAGAGGCACGGCCACCAGCCACCCATAGGCCCAGAGCAGGACACTCATGAAGGGGACGGGGAAGGCGCCAGGCTGAAGAGCATGTTGTCCTGTGGCTGAGCAGGGACTCTGCTAAGGGCAGTGTGGAGACCAGTAAGCTCTTCTTCTCTCCTCAGACTGTCCTGAGGGTTGTGGTGCTGGGCATCTGGGACTACATTGAAAACAAAATAGAGGTAAGGACCCAAGTCTGCCATCATTTGCCAACCCAGCTGTCCTGGGAGCTGGCAGACATCACTGTCCCACCCTTAAACCAGCCCTTCCCACGGTGGACAACCCCTCCCCCGGGTCCTGTCAGCCACACAGGCTGGATGGCTGGGGAGGAGGCAGGGAAGGGGTAACCTGGTCTGGTTGCCAGCCAAAGGATGCTCTAAGAAATTCTCCTCGATGTTCTATGCCATTTTTAAATGTAGTCTTGGGCTGGGGATGTAACTCAGTGGCAGAGCAGGTGCTTAGCACATGAAGCCCTGTGTTCTGTCTCCAGCACTCAAAAAACAAGGTCTTTTTGGACTCAATCTGAAAAGCTTTTGAAATGCGTTTAAAAACAAACAAGCCTACCCCGATGTGATGCAGCAAGTGGTCAGGGAGCTGAGCAGGAAAACTGCAGCCATGCTTCCCGGGCTGGGCCTGTGCTCTGCTCTGCTGGAAGGAGCTGGCGGGGCGGGCGGGGCCGAGGCACACTGGGCTCACTGCACTGTCTCTGGTTCTGCACACACAGGCCAGACTCGGTGTCCAGAATTTCATTGTGCGGTCAAGCTGCCTTCCCTGTCCCTGTGGGGTTGGGGACTCTGTGGTATTCAAGGTGTCACACAGGCCCGAGATGCCTGCTACCCACAGGGGAGGAGCCCCTGCACCCACTGCCAGCCTCGGCCCTGGCTCTCTCTGGTCCTGGAACTCTGAACACCCCTCGTCCCACAGGTGTTTGATGGGGCAGTGGTCATCCTGTCCTTGGCCCCGATGGTGGCGTCCACTGTGGCCAATGGGCCCAGGAGCCCTTGGGATGCCATCAGCCTCATCATTATGCTCCGGATCTGGCGGGTGAAGAGAATCATCGATGGTGAGTAGCCTGGGGGTCCGTGGGGTGTGGCAGGAGCTGTGGGAGCAACAGGGTGGGGGCCAAGTAAGGCTCTGCATGAGGAGAGCCAGGCCCGGCCCAGCCTGCCCAGTCACAGTGACTCCAAGCTTTCCTTTCCTTGTGCAAAATCTTGCTGTCTTGGTTCATTTTTTCTCGTTGCTGAGACAAAATACCCAACACCCAAAATGAAGGAAGGAAAAGTTTATGTAGCTTACAGTTTGTGGAGATTTCAGTCCATACTTGGCTGGTTCTGAGGCAGAGTGGCACATGGCAAAGGGCAACAGTTCATGGCAGCAGAGCACAGCAAAAACAACCAGCATAAGGGAGGAATGGAGACAAGCAGCCTTTCTCCTTTACCTTGTAAACAGCCTACCAGCTCTGGAGAGGTGGGGGTGGTCCTCTACACCCACACCCTCTGCATGTGTTCCTCTTACACAGGTTCAGAATGAATACAAATAAGCACCCCAGCTCCCTTCTGAGTCATACAGTTAACCTTCTAAACTTCCCAAATTAACATAATAAACAACATCCCAGAAGGGTAAGGGCATCTCCTTTTTACCCCAAGATTTACAACTGCTGAGTTACTTAGCCAAACCTCTGGACTCCCTAAGTTGACACAATGTATCAGCCATAACATTCCACCCCTTGTTAATTGGCAAGCAGACACATTTCTTTAAACCAAGACTTAGGTGCAACCCTTTGTGCAAAAAGCATTTAGTCTATCTGCAGGAATTGCCAAAGTCCTAATAGTTTCGGCACTGCTGAAAAGTTCCAGTCCCAAGTCTTCTCCAAGATGTAAGGCAAACTCTTTAGTTACAAGCCTCCATACAAATGAAAATTAAACACTTCCAACATTTGAAGGCATAAAATAAACATTTTGATTCAAAAAGGTACAAATGGGGATACAGAGCATTGAGAGCAAAGCAAGTCCAACATCCAGCAGGGCTAATATTGTATTCTGTAATTCCACATCCAGCATCTGAAACAACTTGTGGCACATTGTGAGCTCCAAAGGGTTTGCATGAGTCTACCCCTATGGCACTTCTGGTGGTTACAGCTCCCACGACTTCTCTCTTAGGCTCGCTTTGCTCCTTCTTTGCAGCTTTCCTTAGATGATCCAAGGTCCTATCTTTTCTAAACTTCTGAGGTCTCCCGGGCACCTTTTGCGTCACACTCACAGCTTTACACACTGCCCTCTCAGGGGCACACTGCCTGGCCTCCCAGGCCCTCTGAAATCTGGGTGGAAGCCTCTTTCCCCTCAGAACTCTTGCATTCTCCATGCACCTAAAGCCAGGGACACATGGATGATGCCAAGGTCTGCTGCCACCTGGAGCAGTAGCCAGACTTTCCTCTCTCTTAGCCATAGGGGTTGAGTGCCTGGATCGCTGAGCACACTCAATCCAATGCAGAGGAACAAATTCTCTATGCCGCCGCCATTGTGGAACATGACACTCTTCAGCTTCCTTCTCAAGGCAAGGTCTTTTACCTTTGCAGTTCTGAGGCTGCAAAGGGTGGAGACTTGCTGCTTGTGATGCCCCCAGGCCATCTTTTCCATTCTCTTGTTCCTTCTCAGCAATAGAGATCTCCTCAGCCCTATCTTTGCAGTCAAGAGCTTTACTGGAGCTTCCTTTCTGACCAAACTCACATTTTAAATCATCCTGCTGGGCTCTTTGCTCTTGTCAATATAAATCTGGCTAAACGCCACCAGCAATAGCCATGCCACTGCCCCAACAACATTCAACTGCCTTGAAATTTATTTTGCCATATTAATCAGTTCACTGCCGCCCTTAATCTCAGTCTTAGGCAAAGTCTCTGGACACGAGCAAAATGTAGACAAACTTTCTGCCAAGCCATAACACACATCATCTGGAGTCCAACAACCAATGCAGTCCTTCCCAACAGAAACCTCCTGAACCTGGTCTTTACTGGCAGGATTTCTATCAGCCTCTTCCGAGCTCTGACCAGAATCTCCCAGACAGAACAGCCGAAGGTGTTCTAGTGCATCTCTTTCAGGAGACATCTCCAAATCTTTCCAAACTCTTCCCACAAGCCATTTCCAAAGGCTCCTGAACCACATAGTCAGGTATAGTAACAGCAACGACCCCACTCCGCTGGTACCAAATTCTGTCTTGGTTACTTTTTTCTCACTGCTGAGACAAAATACCCAACGCCCAAAATGAAGGAAGGAAAGGTTTATGTAGCTTACAGTTTGTGGAGGTTTCAGTCCATACTTGGCTGGTTCTGAGGCAGAGTGGCACATGGCAGAGGGCAACAGTTCATGGCAGCAGAGCACAGCAAAAACAACCTGAAAAAGGGAGGAATGGAGGCAAACAGCCTCTCTCCCTTACCTTGTAAACAGCCTACTAGCTCTGGGGGCGGTGGGGGTGGTCCTCTACACACACATCCTCTGCACGCCTTCCTCTTGCACAGGTTCAGGATGAATACAAAGAAGCACCCCAGCTCCCTTCTGAGTCACATAGTTAACCTTCTAAATTTCCCAAATTAACATAATAAACAACATCCCAGAAGGGTAAGGGCATGTCCTTTTTACCCCCAAATTTACAACTGCTGAGTTACTTAGCCAAACCTCTAGACTCCCCAAGTTGACACAATGTATCAACCATAACACCTACCCAATGTGCAAGGCAGATGGCTCAGAGCAGAAGGGCCTGGAGCCAACTTATGCCCTCCTCTTGTCCAAATCCTACATCAAATGATAGCTGCCGTGGCCCAAGTGTCCCCTACAGTGCTTGCTCAGTGGGTACCAGGCAGGCAGGGGGCCATCAGGCCCATCCCCTGGAGCAGTCTCTGCCTGTCGCCACCCCAAAGATGCTGGGCACTGGTCCTGTTTCCGCCTGACACCTGGCCACTCAGGCCTGATTCAGGATCATCAAACTGGTGTGTGCTGGGGTGTAGCTACATCTGGAGGATCATCTGTCCTATTCCCTTCATTCAACAGATGTGGAAACCAAGGCCAGGATGGCTGAGGTCACATAGCAGATGAGTGACCAGCTCTTCCTGCCAGCTATGCACAGCTGCACCCCTCACACTAATGGGTTTTGACAGCCTGCTGCGGCCTCTTCCCTGCTGCACCCCTGCCGGGAGCCCCAATGTAGAGAGTGCAGTGAGCAGATAGATGTGGATTTGCGCCCTGGCCTTGGGAGCTGTGGACCAGGCCACTGGGCCCCCAGACAGCTCAGGACAGGCAGCTGCCCTCATGTCCACATGAGCTGAGGTGGCCAGGTCTCCCCTCTGTGTGAGATGCTTGCTCCAGACAGAACATTCGGGGTGGGACGCTGGGAGGAAAGCAGTCGTGCACTGTAAACTTGGAGGGTTGTAGAAAGCAGGAGAGGCCAGGGGCCAGAGTTCCCAAGGGATCAGGATGGGCCAGGTGGGCTGAGGAGAGAGAGAGCATCACAGTGGACCCCGGATTAAGGTCAAGAACTGATTCTGAGCTTTCTCAGGAGCTCCTAGCTGCTGAGCCTGGAAACAGCCACACCAAGCAGGATGCTGCTGCTGGTGAGGAGATCAAGGGGCCTCAACTCCTACAGTCCGGCCTTTCTCCTGCTTGCCTCACCGTGCATGTCAGCTACAGTTGGGATCCTCCGTAACAGAGAGCCAGGCGAGCAATGACCTCAACAAAGTAGCAGCTTATTTCTCTCCCATGAGCATCAGTGGCAGCTGCAGGTAGTGGTATGGCACCATTCTCCATGGTCAGGATCCTGGTCCTGCTCTTGTGTTGCTCTAAGCCAGCGATGGTGAACCTTTCAGAGACAAGTGCTCAGACTGTAACCTAAAACCCTCTTACGTATCACAGAGTACCAACGTTGCCATTAAACCTGAATATTGGGGTTTTAGTTTAGGAAAAAACATCTCCTACATTAACATCTTTTGTCTTCAAAGAAAAACAGCATATGTATCATAAGTTCCCCACTATCGCTTTAGACTCATATCCTGCTTTTCAGTGTCACCTCATGGTCTAAGATGGCTGCTCCAGTGCCAGCCATCACATCTTTACTCGGAGGAGGAGGAGAGAGGAAGATGATGAAGAAGCTAAAGGAAAGCCCCAGCTGCCATTTGTCTGTCTGTCTGTCATCCATCTATCTGGAGAAACAGCTTGTTTTGATGGGTTATCTCCAGAAACCAAAAGAACTATGTATTGTCAGTTCTTCCCTGTGCTGCGGGGACCTCACAGTTCCCTACCTGGAAATGTGATATACATTGCCCTTTGCTTTTCCAAGGCCCCAGTCTTTCCCCCTAAGCATTCAGCCTAACATAGAAACTTAGTCACCGTACTGCCTTCTCCCTGGTGATGATTACTCAGCTACTTAGTAACACTGGGAGGTAAAGGAGTGGGTGGAGGGGAATTAGATGAATATAAAGAGTGATGCACAAGAAAACAGGAACATGTCTTACCCAAGGTCCCTCTGTCCTGTCCCAGTAGCTTCACCCTTCATTTGGCATCATTTTGCTTTGTGCTGGATCATGCTGTTCAGAAGCCACTTCTAGTCCCAGAGCCATGGGTCTAATATGGCTTCCACAGTGCCAGCCATCACAGCCCAAGGCCTCTGGTAGCTGCAGAAGAGACTGAAGAAGTCATTATTCCAGGCACCTGGAGCATGAGATGCAATAGTTCCAACCTGGATACACTCCTGGCCCATAAAGGTCTACAGGGATCTGTTAGGCAGAGTCTGCCACCTGGTTCGTGTTTGCTGTCTCTGGCCAGCTCAAGCTGTAGTTTGCAGAGCAACAGTGGGATATGTTACAGGAATGTCACGCTTGAGGTCAGCTCGTATTTGAAGAGGTCATGCGGGGATCTGCAGTTTCCAGCCAGCCAGAACCCTTCCTATTTGGACTCCAGTCAGAGCCTGTCTTTGTCTCCCACAGCCTGGGTAAGGGCCCGGGGCCAGTCCTGGAGCTCAGGGTCCAGCCTCAATCTTCTGCGCTGGTCCCAGAGGCCTTGTCTACTGTGCTGGACTGGGGTACAAGGCTTCCTTGTCATTAATATCTTCCTTGAGATTAATTCACATGCTCTGAAATCCTCTCATTTAACATGCATACTTCAGCGAGTTCTAGTCCATTGACAGAGTTGTACAGCCTGCACTAGGCCTAAGGTCAAAGCACTGTCAGCTCCCAGAAGAAACCCCAAGCTCACCAGCCATCTCTTCCCGTCCCCCAGCTTGAGGGTCAAGCTAATCCACTTCCCACTCCTGCAGAGCTGCTCATGGTGGACCTGCTGTGTGGACGGAATTGCACAACCTGGGATTTTGTGGCTTCTTCCACTCATCACGGTGTACTCAGGGCTCACCGTGTCCTCCATGCATCCGTCCCTCCTCCCTCAAGTGCTGTTGGGAGTGTGTGCATTTCATCTGTTCCTTTGGCGGTTGGTGGAGGTTTGGGTTGTTTCCACCTCAGGGCCAGGCCGAGTGACACTCCGGCTGGGCTGCGTTTTCAGTCCTCTCAGGCACCTAGGCATGGGACTGCTGGGCTGTAGCCACTCAGTTTACTATGCTGAGGGGCTGCCAAACTGTTCTCCAGGTTGGCCACACGCCAGCAACGTGCGACAGTCCTCACCACCCCAGAGCCTCTTAAGGCAGATGCCATGGCCAAGATGTGTCCCCTGCCACTGGTGGCTGCAAAAGAGGCTGGAGGACAGTCGTTATCCAGGCAGCTGTGACAGCAGCCAACATTGAGTCCTTGCAGGACAACAAAGTGTCTCCCCAGCAGCTTGAGTTCAGCTGCAGCCCCCTGTGCTCTCCAGATGCTGCTGCGTGCCTGGGCCCCTGTCCCTGCCCCTGCCCGAGCCTCACGGCTGTCTGTCTTCCAGCATATGTGCTGCCCGTGAAGGTGGAGATGGAGATGGTCATCCAGCAGTACGAGAAGGCCAAGGTTATGCAGGACGAGCAGCTGGAGAGGCTGACGCAGATCTGCCAGGAGCAGGGGGTAGGTAACGTGCTGTGCGGCTCTTCTGTCCATCTGAGCAGGCCCTGTGGGGGACACTGGAATGCCCAGAGCCTCAGGACACCAGCACTCGGGTGTGAGGTCAGGGTACCGCAGGGCACAGTCCTTGTCCTCCCAGCTGAGCTGCCATGCTACCCACCCACTCACTGGCACTCACAGGGGTATATGGTCCCTAAGAAGGTGCAAATCTATCTGCTGAGGGCTGTGGAACACTGTGCCCATCAGCACCAGGACCCTGGGATGTCCCAAGAGGGGTGAGGGATGCACACAGCCCTCTCCAGGGGGTTCAGAAGAAGGGCTTGGGTGCCAGCCAACCCTGCAGCCAGGCTATAGGATGCTGTGGAATGCTAGCAGGTGAGGCTCCTGTGCAGGCCACATGGTGGGAATGTTGGGGTGATGGACAGATGACAGGAAGGCTGTCCTGCCCCTTGGGTTCCCCCTTTCTCCATGATCCAGGTAAGTTCAGCCTCGCCTTGTACACAGGGTCCCTCTGGGGAGTCAGGGCTGATGTCTCACCTGTCACACACCATGTGTCTGTCCTTCTGTCTGTCAGGGAACATCTGCCCCTGTTTCAGAAATGCCACAGCCTTGCATTTGAGCACAGAATGCCTCTGAGTGACAGGCGGGCCCCTGAGGGACACATCATCCGGGGTCTGGGAACAGCAGTCTACAGCGTCTCTCTAGCACATTCTGCCTGTCAGGACTTGTGCTAGCATCCCTGATGGACGTGGCTGCTGCCCTCGGGGGCTTCAGGGGCTTCAGGGAGTTTGGCAGCCCAGACAGTGGTGGTCTAGTGCCTCCCACACCTCTCCAGGGCTTGTGCAGCTCAGAGCCCAGGGTAAGAGGGGTTGATGGGGCCCTGACCTGAGCAGCGTGGTGCTGAAGGCCAGGCCTGTGCCCGAGGTGGCGGGCAGCAGGAAGCCTGGAGGGGCTGCACAGGGCCCAGGCTGGCCTCATCTTGGGGAGGAGCAGTGCTGGAAGTCAGGCAGGAGGTGTCAGCTCCGATGTGAGTTTTGATAGTTCTTCCTGGCTGCACTGAAGGACAGGGAGGAGAGGACAGAGGGGGCGAGAGAGACAGCAAGCACTGGGCTGAAGGACCGGGTTTGTGCAGAGGGGGCCATCGAGGCCAGAGAAAACAGTTCCGGGTGTCATCCAGAAACCAGCTGGGGGTCATCAGGTGGTTCTCAGTGCACCTTGGGACAGGAAAACCACCGCGCTGCCTCTGCAGCTGTCGGTAAAAAGCTGCTGCCTGCCCCACCTCCACGCACAGCCGCTTGGCTGCCGGGGGATGCGCCCACCCTGCCTCTCACCTCCTGTCAGCAACACATGCGTCAGGTGGCCAAGGAGGAAATCCCAGTGGCAGGCCCACCCCCACGTCTCCACGGTGACCCCCATCCTGAGCCCCCAGTCACTGCCCACATGTGGCCACCTTCTCGGGGGGCCGGGCCGCAGTGAGGCTGCTGTGCTTCTGCGCGGGAAGGGGCCAATAAATACAGGCAGATCCCTCTCGCTAGTGACATCTGGAAAAGAGATGAACACAAACCAACCATCCTAATTCGAAAACCACCTGAAGCCTGTCATCCCAGTTAAGATAGCAGAGAGCATCGGGTGGGCTGGGTCCCAGGGGGCTGCGGGGGAGGCCTGCCGGATGGTGCTGGGGCTTCTGCAGGAAACCGGGAAGCTGCTGTCCATGACCAACACCAGACTTGAGACTCGCCTAGGTGTGTTGTCCCTGGAATGTCAGGGACGGCCAGACCCCCCTGGAGAGCAGTCTGTGATCATAACGATAGACATTAAGGACAACTAGGTGTTGTGGGCACTGCGAGGCCCTCTGTGGGCCTCGGTCTTGATGATCTGGAAATGTGGGTGATCACAAAACCCTGGCAGGACCAGGTGAGGGTGTTCATCTGTCCTGTCGACCAGGCCCATGTGATCCTCCCTGGCCCACGTGGCAAGAGCACATGGCATTCCAGGGCTCTTAGAGCCTGGGGGGGATCCAGGTGTCCTTCCTGGCAGAGGCAGTGTTTGATGTTTGTCAGGTTTCCCTTCATAAATGCTTCTTAGAAAGGTTAAGTTGCCTCTTCTGTGACTGTGCAGATTCCTCTCAGGCGACATGTTTGCCGGTTGCCATGAACACCTTGGACAGTTCGTCTTCTGTGCTACCTGACAGCTCACTGCTTACCACCAGCCAGAACACCTTACACTGCAGAGGGAAGGCCCATGGAGGGCACCTTCCCAATCCAGGGTTAGCCAAGGGGGCACTGCGGGCCCAGGGAAGGGAGTGGTGTGCCCAGCACCACAGAGCAGCTTGGGTCTCCTGCAGGTCACCCAGGAAATTGGGTCTCCTGCAGGTCACCCAGGCCATGTGGCCCTTCTGTCTGGACAGTGGACAGGATTTACTGCTTCTGTCATTCCCGTGTTCCCCAACTCCTGGGCACTACTGTAAGATTCCTGCCTCAAATGGGGAGCCGAGAGGGTCAGGGAGAGAGAGTCTCACCCCGGCCAGTCAACCTCTTCTAGGCCCTGGCCACCCTATGCAGTCTGCTTCCACTCTGCCTACTGCCCTATGGTACATGAAACCTCAGATCCCAAATCCCACTCCATAGCCAGAAGTTCCTCTCTCAGGTTTATTTTGTTCCCTGTCTGGGTCCCAGCCAGAAGTTTCCTAAGAGATCATCGTGCTGGTCCCCAGATGGCTATGAAGCAGGATGTTTGTGGCTGTTCTTCAGGGAGACAGTGTGAACTGGCTGTTTGTCTGTCTGTCTCTCTGTATCAGCTGCTCCAGAAATCAGAGCTGTTCAGACACAGTGGTTAACTCAATGCATCGTCCTGTTCTGACTTATCTTTCAAAGCCACCCAGGAGATTTCTGTGGGTCCATGCCCAGCATCCTGTTCTACTGCTGGATGTCCAGACTACCTGCTCTTTGCCCTCTAAGCCTTATAATAGCTTTTGGCCCCAAATCATATGATCTGAATGGACCTGCTGTGAAATTTCATTTCTCTCCTGGGTTCAACAGGAAGCACAGAGGAAGTTGAGTTCTCCATCCTCAGTGCCCTTTATTCCAAGGCAGTTGGCAAAATACCAAGGGAGGAGGGGTCCCATCTATGGTGTCCTGAGACCCAGCCTCTGAGGAGGCCCAGCCTCTGGGGAGACCAATGGGACCCAGGAGCCCTTGGGGGGTAGTGTGGAGAAAATTCCCTGACTTGGGAGGCAGCAGCTTTGTCTCTGGAAAAGGAGGCAAGGCTCTCCTCATGCAGAGGCTGTGAAAGTCACAGTAAACCATGCAGTTCACACAGGGGACTCAGTAACCATGGGGAGCGGAGACTAGGAGCACAGCACTGACCCTGCACTGCCGTGTGCTACAGCTCACTCTGTCCGATGGTCGTAGCTGGAGGCGAGGGGCCCTTCACACATGGGAAGGCTGAGGTGAGGAGGGGCTGTTCTTGTCTGGGTGCAGTTTGTCACAAGAGGGCTGGGGACGAAGCCAGGACTTCATTTCCTTTCACCATAATAGGATCTGTGCATGAGGCACCGTGAGGGTGAGAACTTGTCGCGGCCACACAAATGATGCCAGCCATCTTGGTGGCCGAATGTAGGAAGTGTGTTTGTCACACACCTCATTCCAGGACCGGCTGTGACAGTGCAGCACGGGAGGACCTTGTGGCTCCCAGGCTCCTCCTGTGCAGTCTTTATTCAGCCGGTGTGCAGGGAAGGGGCATGGAGAGCTGGGCTCAGGGCTGCACTGCTGAGTTCGGACATGATGACCCGGCTTCTTCCTGTTTCATTAGCAAGACTCAGTTACACAGTCACAGGCCAGATGCTATGGGAGCCTTTTGTGTGACCCAGAAGAGGAAAGGTCACCCACACAATTGCCTAATCTGTAAACCAGGCCAATGTGCCCGTGACCTCCCTACCTTACCCCATCCCTGTGTGGCAGGAGCAGTCTCCCCACAACATCCTGGGCTGCGTCTCCCTACCTGTTTCCTGAAGAAACAAGACAGTAATCTTGACCTCTGCTCAGCATGTTTTTGGAGAAGGAAGGTGACAGAGGGCAACATTGACTCTCCCCTCTGTGCCCTGGTTCTGGGGTCAAGCAGACCCAGTAGGTGGAGACCCGGGCCCCTTCCTGTCTGACCAAACACATCTCCAATCTCTGCACCCCAAGAGGATGTCCTCCAGCATTTGTGCACAAAAATTGCTCACTTAGACACTGAAAGCACAGCTCAGAGATGGGCAGGAGGGCAGGTGTAGCAGGAAAACAGTGGGAACACTGGCTCCAGGACGGGCTCAAGCTGGAAAATCCCAAGGAGCTCTCTCTTGGTGGAGGCCCCAAGTCCTGGCTTGGCCCAATTGCCTGGATTACTCAGAATCTTCCCTGTAGGAAGAGGATTTTTTAAAAAAAATTTTAACATGGGAAGTGATTTGTAAAAGAGTTGATAGTTTTAATGACAAGCCTATTTAGTTGATAAAATTAGCCATCAGAGGAATAACTTATGTTATTCTTTTGCTATAATTTAAATTTATGGCCAACTACCAGTCATTTTCACAGTGAATGGAAAGGGGCCAACGTTGGTCTCAGCTTCACCCTGGCCCTAAATCAGGAGTTTTCAACTGTCTCCTAAGTTTTATTGTTACCAACAATGGTGGAACTAATGGAAATAAACACTGGACGCCATCTCAGCAGCAGATGGGGCGGAAGGCAGGGCAGTGTGTGTAGACAGCACTAATAGGACGGAGCAGAATTATTGCTATTGCATTAGATACTATCGAGCTCTGGCCCAGGAGTGCATTGATCGGACCAAGGCCCATATCAAGTGGACTCCACACCCAGCCCATTAGAGGCAGAGAAGTGCTGGGTGTGGCCACAGCCTCCAATGGGTCCGGCCCACTTGGCCCTGCATTAAAAACCGTCTGTGGGAGGGGCCTGATCCACTCCAGTAATGCACACCTCGGGCTTCCCTGCGGACCCCAGCCCATCTGGCCTTTATCCAATTAGAAATACTTAGCTAATGACTTGCATTTAGTAGCGCTATGACTCCACTGTTGAATTCTTTCCCAGCCTGGGGTGGACTTTTTTTTTTCCCCAATAGGTCAGTTTGCCAGTGGACAACTTGCTTCCTTCAATCATGGAAGTGCCCTGCACCCTTTCCTGGGGAGACTGAGTGTGAGGTGGCTCTTCCTACGGAGACAGGGACCAGGGACGTCCTTGTATCTTAGTGTGAGGTTTCCATGTTTATCCTGCTCAGGGTGTCTGAGCTTCTGGAACTATGAGCTGATGTTTCTCATGAGATTTGGGGTTTAGAGTCACGATTTCTTTTGTCTTGATTCTGGGGATTGGACCCGAGGCCTCCCACATACCCCTGCACGGAGCCACACCCCTGGCCTCGAGACTGATGGATTTGTTGCTTCCGTCACATGTTTTTCATTCTCTTCTGGGGCTTTAATCCTGTGTCGAGCCAACTGACCATGTCTTGTCTCTTCTTACACCCTGTTCTGTTCCCTCATTCCCCTTCTTTTTTCCTTAGGCTATAAGTTTTGATATTTTTACTGGGCTGTTCAAAACTGTCTTCTATAATGTCTGTCCTCCTGTTCCTCCCATCCACAGAGTACTTAATTTTAAATATTGTATATGAAGCTTCGGCAAGTTCCACAGGCTTCCTTCCGTAGTTTCTAAAAATTCTTTGCTGGAATGCTGCACTCATTTCGCCCACCTTTTCCCTTATTTCCTTTAACTTTTCTTTTTATTCTTTTACTTGGAAACCCTTATGTTTTTTTTATTAAGTGCAGCAAAATATTTACACCAGTCAGCTTCTGTAGATTGCTTCCCATGTTGATAGTGATTTCTCCCTGCTTGTTTGGTGGTTCTCATTCCATGCCGTACGATGCTGATGATCCACTTTAGAGGTTCCAGGATTTTGCTTTCTCTAAAGACTTGGACCCTGGAAGTGGACATCCGATCAGGGAGCCAGGGATGGCCTCCAGACAACACTGAGTGTTACCTGGCATTTGCATCAAACCCCCCACCCCCGCCGCCCCAGCTGGGGCCCCAAAACAGCACTGAATCCATTTCAGACCCAGAATTCAGCGAGGCTATTTGCCTTACTAGACAACACAGCTAAATAAATAGACCCACAGACAGGGAGGGGAGAACCAACAGCTCAGGTTCCTGGCCCCTGCCTTCAGCTCTCTCCCCCATGGGGAGATCCTGCTCTTTCCTGGCCCTGCGGCCACCAAGATGCTCTGTGCTGTTTGCTGAGTCATTGTCCATCTATACATTACAAAGTCCTCTGACACAAGTTTGTGGGGTTAGAAGCCACAGTCATTGGCAGGGTCTCCTGCTTTGCTGCAGACGCACCCTGTGGTCCTCACCTCTGCGTGCCCTCTCCCCACAGGGAGGGCTCCTTGCTCCCCCCAGGCCTCAGTTCTCTCTCCAGACCAATCAGCATTGGGCCTCCTGGGACCCTTGACAGACCTCTGGATGGCAGCAGGAAGCACGCGTGGTCAGAGTAAGGACACAGAGGCAGGTTCTGAGAGTCCCCCTAGAACAGACTGAGATCCCCCTGGGCTGCCCCAGCCGGTGACCAGAGCTGAGAGCCAGGTGTCCCCTCTGTGGCCTCCCTCTAAGAAGTGAGCCGCTATTTCTCAGGGCAAGGCCTGAGAGTGTTGGGCCACTCCACCGCCTCCAGACAGGAAGCTTGTAAAACTGCGTACACAAAGCAGGCTGCCCTTCTCACCCCATTCTATTCCCTGCCACCTGCCAACAGCTGCACTTCCAGGTCTCCCTCTTCCCCCTTTGCACCATCTCCACCCTGGCCCATCTGGTCCTATCTCTACTCTGTGGCTGCCATGGTCCCTTCAAGCGGCTCCCTGGGTCCCCACTCACCGCCTCCACCACCTGCCCAGCTCTGTGAGGATTTCCACGGCTACCTGTTCTTCAAACACCTCACTGTGGACACACACACTGCCTGGTTGGCCCTGCAGACCTTCAGTCCCTCTCGCCTACTGACCCCCTCTCATGTTCATTCCATGCCTCCTCTGTACCAGGGCCACCCAGGGATCACCCCCAAGCTGGGGCAGGCGCTTTCATGACAAAGTGTGTAACAGAACTTTAACGTGGCCCCCAGCTGACTGCGCCTGTCTTCGCAGTAACTGAATGCGTTACTGGAGAGTTACGTGGAGAGCTGAATGAGTGACTCATGTCTTGAGCTTGAAACCTGTGTCTGTGTGCGAGCCGCTGTGTGCACAGTGGGCTTGGGGCTGGGCGAGTCCGGGCCTCCAGCTGTCTGACCTGAATTCCAGTGGGACTTTCTAGGGCAGCTCTGTATCAATTTCAGGCCATCAATAATGCATCCCTGCAGAGTGGCCCGGGAAGCCATTAGCTGGGCCTACAGGCCCAGACATGTGGCCTTGGAGAAGGTAGACCAGGGTGCCCAGGGGAAGTTCAGATCAGCATGGGCAGGAGGGGCTCCTCCTTTACAAGCTTCCTGTCCAGCGGGAGTGGAGTGTCCTGACACTCTCGGGCCTCTAGATGAGCTCAGCAGCACTGTTCCATGGGCCCTCGAGGACCTAGAGGCTGTGGAGTTGGGTGTACCCTCTCCTCCTGCACAGAAGTCACCTCAAAACAGGCCAGCCTCACTCCCACCCTCTGCGACCAGCAGCCCTGCTAGCTACTGAGCTGGTAGGGTCCAGGATCTGAGCCCCATCTGAGATCAGAGTCAGGGCGGAGGTGGTGGCCAAGTCAGGGCTCTGCATGGGGCTGGGATCAGGACTCAGTCTGACCAGCATCACCTCAGTCTCCGTCTCAGTTCTGGGTCCAGGTTGGGGCACAGGTTGAAGCTGGAGTTAGGCTCAGTCTGCAACCACAGAACTAAACAAGCAACCAGTTCATTCACTCACTTAACGTCACCTGAGTGCCTCCTGGGTGTCAGGCGACATCACAGCAAGGTCGGGGTCCTGTTCTACTGGAGGGCAGGGCTGGCCACTTGTGCCAGGGTTCTTGCCACTAGTCAGAGCCAGCTGCACACATTTCTCCCAAATGCCCATGACACCACGTTAGTGGCTTGAAGTCAGCATCCTGCAACAATTAGCATGCCCTGGGAAGAATCTGGGTTTTTTACCCAGCACACCTTCGAGGGTGAATGAGAGAAAGCCTGTAGGAGTCCTTACATAAAGTGGGGAAAGAGCTGCACACAGTTACCCAATCTGCTTCCCAAACTCCACAGTAAGGGAAGAGCAAGAGGTAAGAAACTGTCTCTTGTCCTCTCAGAGCTCCCAGGGGCTTTAGGCAGTAATGAGGAAAAGGGATTGATTGTCCCCCGGCGCCCCTGAGGCGGAGACAGGGCGTGCTGTGAGGCAGGGTGCGGTGGCTAAAAGCCTTTGCTCAGCATTCAGAATCCCTAAGGCCCTTTCTGAACCCTGCAGGGTCAGGAGATGAGCCCATGCTCCAGAGAGTCAAGAGGTTCATCCTTGGGAGAGATTGAACCTCAGGGCTCTGCCAGGGAGAGAAGCGGGGCTGGAAGGGTCAGTCAGTGAAAGTCCTTCCCCCAGTGGTGGCGATGGTGTGACCCTCGGCCCCAGACCCTGCTCAGCTCAGGCAGTCGCAGGTATAACCTGATCTGAGCAGTCCCTGGACCACACAAGAGACACAGACATCAGGAAAGCGACCAGAGCCAGTTTGCCTCCTGGCCAGCCTGGCACTAGGAATTGCTTTTGATTGTATACATAGCCTACTTTCATGAAAATAGTAATTTCGTAAAATACATGAAAACATCAGAATGCGGTAGTGCAACACAGAGAATCCAGACACACTGGCGTGATGGGTGCCGTTGTAGGTGGGGGTTAGCGAAGGCCTGGAGCAGCCAGGGAAGTGGCCCCGAGACCATGCGTGCCAGCTGTCTCTATGGAGCCAGGGGGAAGCCAGGAGTGGAGAGAGCAGGAGCTGGTGTTGAATGGAGTGGCAGGACCAGTGGGGAGTGTGGGCTTCCTCCCAGGGGTGGCGGAGATGCCGAGCTGTGGAGATGGCTGCTGTGGCCTGATGGCTTCTGAGAATGGCAGCAGGGGACACAGGAGCTGGGCTGGCCGGGTGCGAACCAGCAGCAGAGGTGGGGAGCAGTGAGAGAGCTCTTGGGCTTGGGGCTGGATTGGGAGCAGATTGGATGCTAGGGGGAGGGCAAGGAGGGAAGCAAGGCAGATGAGTGTGTGTACGGCTCCAGCTAGCAGGAGGTGGGACACCTGTGGTCCCATCAGCTTTGCAAGGATGGTAGCACCCAGTTACTGGACCTGGCTGTTTGCAGCCTCCTTGAGCTGGCTGAGTGACACGGTCCATTAGGCAGCTGGGGTATCGAGTGTGGCATTCCAAGGGTCAGGGCTGAGAGAGCTTCTGCAATCACTGCACGCAGTAACCGAGGGAGCCCTTCTCTGATCACTATTGCCCTCCCTGGCCTCCGCACTGCTGCGCAGAGCAACGCAATGCCTGTTCAGGACACTAGGTGGCAGCGAGGGCTTTTCTGAGCTACGGCCCAGTGTCAAACCCACACCCAGATGTCTGGGAAGGCTGAGCGTGAGCAGCCGTCTCAGCCATGAACCAAGAGGCATCTGGAAGGCTTTATAAGAAGCTTTTCCCAACAAAAGTGAACCACGTTAAAAACGTGTGCAGGTTTTTACAAAGCCCTTAGCAAGCAGCCCAAATCCTTAAACAAGGAAATCAAGGCCAAGGAAGGCAAAGGTCCGAGGCCACATGCCCAGGAAGATGCGGGGCCTGAAGTCCAGTCCCCACAGCTGCCCTCAGAGTGTGTGGCACCAGCGGATTTCTAAGAAGCACCGTGTGCAAGCTTTGGCTGCTCAGCCCTCTCCTCCTGATCCCGCCCCACATCAGGAGCAAGACCCTGTGTCAGGCCGTGGTATCCCATCCTTCCAGCACACCCACCTGGCCCTCTGCCTCTTGCAGTTTGAGATCCGGCAGCTGCGTGCCCACCTGGCACAGCAGGATCTGGACCTGGCAGCAGAGCGGGAAGCGGCCCTGCAGGCCCCACATGTGCTCAGCCAGCCACGGAGCCGCTTCAAGGTGGTGGAGGCCCGGGTGTGGGATGAGGAGATGGCGCCCGAGAGCGTCGTGGAGGAGCTGCACCCCTCACAAGGTGAGTCCAGTCTTGGAGTCCGGTGAAGCTCCCGGGTTGCAGAGTTCCTGGACCCGGACCAGCCATGGCCGCTCTTCTGCCTACAGTTGAGGAACCTCAGATTGCAGGTCTGCCTTGCGGAGTTCAGGGAGAACAATGAGTCCAGCGCCCCTGGCTCAACTAGAAATTATCTTGGGCCCTCGTGTTGCACTTGTGTGTGTGGGCCCAGGCCATGCCTATTTCTTGCCTTCTCAACTTGGGAGATGGTGGCCCAGGCAAGCTGCCCAGGAAAGCCACTCAATGGCTCATCACTACCAGGCTTCAGGCCAGACCCTGGGACTTTCCTGTTGGACTCCATATCCAAGGGCACAGAAGACAAGGCCATGCCTGGGTCTCAGCCCACAGCCTAATTTTTGCCATGGGACAGGGGCTGTGACCTAGGCCAGGCACTGCACAGAAGGGAGAGGTTTCAGATCCAGGTCCCAACTGCATGCTCAGCTGTGTGGCCCCAGGCAGGGGATTCAGCCTCTCTGGACCTTGGTTTTCTCAGCTTTGCTTGCAGTGAGGCCCAAAGTGAGCCTTCCTCTCAGGTAGGTTGGGGAACAACACAGGGCCACATGGCCAGGACATGGTGGTGCTGGGCTCAGAGCAGGACCAAAAACAGCAGCTTGAGCCCATGGTGACTTCACCTTGGGGTACTGTGTCCCCTTGCCAGGACAGCAACCCCAGAGCCAGGTAGGCTGAGCATGTCAGGAGGCACTGTCTCTCCTTGGCTTCAGTGTGACTTTCTGTGACATGGACTCCTAACTGGAGCCCCTTTGACCTCCCAGGAATCATGCAGAGCCAACGAGCCTGAGAAAGCTCTGGAGCTGTAGATAGCTTGGGGGTTAGGAGGTTGTTCTTCTGACATTTTGAGAGAGCATCAGATCTAAGAACCATAGAATCTGGGGCCAGAAGGGGCTGCTATGTCCAGCCCTGTGCTACCATCAGAGACCCTGCTGTGACTCTGCCAAGAGGCTTGGGCCACCACTCACCTCCTAAGAGCAGGTGCCTGACCTCTTCCCACAGCGTCTCCCTGCAAGGGTTCTGCTGACAGGATGATCTGCAAAGCAGCTATAGCCCAGGCCATCCCGTCCTTCTGACACTGCTTTCTGGGAATGTCACCTGCATGCCATGGCTGCCTCCTGGGGCAAAGCTCTCCAGGTCCTTGCTGAGTTTTGATCCCTCTCAGAGGAGCATCTAAACAAAACGCAGGTTCTAGGGGAATTGCAGGCCCAAGGCAGGGAGCCACAGGACCGAGTTCCCTGTGACGCTGCCCCAGGTAGCTGTCTGTCCCCGGTCGCTCTGTTGACCGCTGTCCCTGGCAGGGAGCCACAGGACCGAGTTCCCTGTGATGCTGCCCCAAGCAGCTGTCTGTCTCCCTTGGCTCTGCTGAGCCCTGTCCCTGAAGCCCCCGCTTGGACTCCTGAGCAGAGCTTGATGTTCACCCTGTTCAGCCGCAGCTCCAGCCTGCCTCTCCTTCAGGCCAGCTCCAATCCCTGCCAGCCTTGCTTCTTGTGTGGATCTTGAAATCACCCAGTCCTCACCTTCCTTCCTCTCCCACCGTTGTTTCCACCCTCACCTGGATCTCTGACCTCAGCTTTGCCCCTCCAGGGATTCTGCAGTCAGTCAGTCAGTCGTCCCATCCCCCCCTCCCCACCCCCACCCCCACCCCCGCCATACAGTGGTCATCCCAAATTCCTAATGGAATGCCTGACTTCATGTGCTCCCTCAGGGGAAACCCAAATCCCTCCAAGCTGCGGAAGTTTGCTAGGTCCCCATGACAAAACGCTACCCATTAGGTAATGTCAGCGGCTGAAATCTGCTCTCCCATCCCGGATGCTAGAAGCCTGAGGTGACAGTGTTGGCTGGGAAAGTCCCTCTGAGTGTGGCGGCAGAGAACCCCTGCCTGGCCTCCACCTAACCTGGCTTCTGTTGTGGACCTGTGGCTCCTTGGGCTGCACGCGCACTGCTGTATTGCCGTCTGCCTCCCGCCCCCGTGGCAGCATCCCCGAGCATCCGTCTCCATCCCCGCTTCACAGCAGGGCTCTGAGCCTTGTGGACGCTGCCCACTGGACGGTCAGCTCCCCGCCAGCCTCCTCCGTGCACCTACACCCCATTTCTGGGTGAGCACCCAGCCCTCCCACCCTTCCTGGGACCTCACACGAGCCCTGCGGGCCCCGAGTGCTGCCGCCTCAGGAACTTTATCTGTCTTGCCTCCAGGGCCCACTCATCTGGACCTCAGCAGAGCCTGCAAGTCCATCCCTGTCAAGGGGCAAAGGGCTGTGTGGGACATCACCTGGCCCTGCAGCCGTGGCTGCCCTGCTGAGCAGTCAGCGCCTGGGCCTCGGGTGCCCCAGTCACCTTGCTGAAAGTCCTCCTGGCGGTGGTCATAGTTCCACCTGGCCCGGCTTCCTAGGAACAGGGTGACCCAGTCCACGTCCAGGCCCAGCCTGGTTGTCCCCCAGTGCCTGGTGCCATTTGCTCTGTCGCCCTGAGCTCTTAGAGTTGCCCTGAAGCAGCAGTTTCCTGTCTGTCATCAGGGCCCCTGGTGGGGAGGTAAAGAGCATGGGCGTTGTCCTCAGCCAGTGACCTACAGATGCTGGACACCGGTTGCCACATTTGGACCCACAGGGAGCCAGAAGCACAAAGCCAAGTCTTTCATGCAGCCTCACACAAATGGAGCTGGGTCGCTGCTGCTTCCCCAGCTCCTCTGTGAGCAGCCAAGGCCACACAGGGCAGCTCCCAGAAGGCAGTGGGAGAAAGTGGGTCTGAGTCACAGCCCACCCCCACTGTGTGTCCCTAGCTGGTGTCACTGGGTCGGTGCTGACCCCTCATCCTGACATACAGGGTGTACTCCCATCTGCCACCTCTGCTATTCCTGGAGCCCTTAGTAGCAGTGCCAAGGCCCTGCAGCAAAGGGAAAAGCCTGGGTGGCAGGGGCACACGTGATTAGCAGCGTCCTGTGGTCCAAGGACTTGTGGCAGCCCCCGTGGGTCTCTCTGGGACCCCCAGCTGTGTCCAGGGAGGGATGTCATGACATTAGAAATTACAGCTGGGCAAACTGCGGGGGAGAAAGAGCAGCGCTGGTGCTGGCTCTGAACTCAGGCCTGCAGCAGCGCAGGAGGGCGTTACCCTGCAGCCTGAGTGATGAGTCAGGGAGCCTGGGGGGCTGTGTCCCTCCAGTGGGGGAGTACGGGGCTGGCGGGAGGGTGGGGTGCCAGCCGGGCCCACAAGGAAAAGCAGCTCTGGTCTCGGCCTTGCCAGCGGTCACATCCCATCAGATGACACGGCCTCTTCTGTTTAGACTTGCTCCGGCACAAATCATTTTTAAAACCTGGGCTGCAGAGTTCCAGGCTGCGGGGCCTGCCAAGTTCACAGTGCCCCTGTGTAGTCATTAATACTTCGCTCCCAAATTTATTAGTCTTGAAGCTTTCTTATAACTTATGAGTTACAGCCCCCAAGCTGCAGACTCCCCCGTACATCACAGCAAACTTGGCGTCCCCCACGCCATGCCCGCATCCGCGGAAGACGCCACTGCCAGGGAGCCTATGCCCACCACCCCAGGGAGCCTATGCCTGCCACCCCAGGGAGCCTATGCCCACTACCCCAGGGAGCCTATGCCCACCACCCCAGGGAGCCTATGCCAGGCGCAGCAGGCAGGACAGGGAGCTGGGCAGACACCAGGACTTGGCTTGGAGAAGAACAGGGCAATGTGCCACTGCTGGTACCCCAAAGGCTCCAGACCATTCCATGGGGGAGGACAGGAGCCAGCCCAGGGTTTGGCTCCAAAACAAGAGACGCGGGCCACGTGTGATCTGGAGGTGGCCCTGGTGTGAGTGCAGCTGTCTGGAAGCCTTGCCAGCAGGACGGGTGCCCACCCAAGGCTGGATGGTCAGAGGCCCCTGTGCTCCTCACACACTGTGCAGGAGCTGGGGTGTTGGTAAGGAAAGGAAAGAGGTGCCGAGAAGCAGCTTGGGCCCAGCCCAGGTGACCAGAGGGCCAGTCGCCAAGGTGGAGGATGTGGCAAGAGGGAGAAGCCAAGTTCTATTGCAGATGGGTTGAGTTACAGGAGGCTGGAGGTCGTCCAGTAGACGTCCAGGGACAGTGGGCAGGCTGGTCACTGCCCGAGAGCAGTCTGGGCTGAAGGTCGCCGGGGTATTTTTATCAACAGCTGGGGTAAGGATGTGATCTCCTTGAATACACAGACAACACAGAGACAGGAGTGGACTGGATCCCTGGCTCAGAAAGCTGTCAGGGGGCTGCACCTGGGACTGAAGCCCGGAGACCCCCTCCACCATAGGATGGCGGGAGGAGACGCCCCCACGTGGGTATGAGGCCTGGCCTTACCCTGCACCTGCTGAGGAGACCTGGATGCCCACCAGGGGGCAGTTCCTAGGGACAGCTGGGGGGTGTGGGCGTTTGGGGCCTTGCAGGGCAGCAGGGGAGATGAAAGATAAATACCAGCGCCCTCCCTGCCTCTGCCTCCACCTTCCCTCTGCCCCCCGGAGCTCACACTTAGTTCCTCGGCATAGAAACCCTGGAAATCAGTAAGCATAGCCAGGCAGGGGCTCCCATGGAGGAGGACAGCTCAGGAGTGGGGCCAAGGTAGCAGCAGGAAGTCAGGCAGGCCCTGCAGCCCCAAACACAGCAGGCCATTCCGACAGCAAACTCAAGGGGGGGTCCACTGTGGAGCGGACCCCGGGGTCCCTGCTGTGTTCCCTTGAGGCAGAGGCTCCTGCAGCCTCCCAGCCTCCCTGAGGGCTGAGGAGAGGAAGCCACCTCAGAGGTCATTCTCAGAACTGCTCTGCACCAAGGCAGAGTTCCATCCCCAGAGGAGCGTGGGCCGCAGTGCAGAGGGCCACACTCGAGGGCGGATGTGGTAGAGAGGCCTCGGAGGAGTGCCGAGGACTCCAGAGGAGAGGCAGCTGCTGACGTCCTCCACTGGGGGCTGGGAGATGGTTCAGGCGCCTCTGCCCTGTCCCCCTCTGTGTCACCTCTTAGAGCTGCGCGACCACCTAGCCCAGGCACAGTAAGTCCACAAGCGCCTTGCCAGTGCATCCCTAGTTTCGATGGAGAAACTGCGGCCTGGAAAGGGGATGGGATCCACTCGGGCTCCTGTGACTGGCTAGTAGCAGCACCAGGACCCAACCAGAGCAAGTGGTCGGGTCACTGCCTGACCCTGTACCTCTGCTGCCTACTGGGAGTGGCCGTGCCAGGGCAGCTACAAGGCGACAGCGTCTGCAGCACCCATCATGATGCCTACTGAGCAGCGCTGCTGGCTGAGGTTGGGCAGGCCCTGGAGCTGGTGCCAGACACACCCCTGGCCACAGGCACAGAGAAAAGCACAAGCCAAGAATGCTTTTAAGAGCCAGCCTGCGTGCACACAGTGTGAAGGGGACAGGCCCTGTAGCATCTGGTGAGTCAGGAAGGTCACATCTGTCTCCTACTGACCTCAGCACCTCCAGAGCCCAGGCGCAGGCCAGGGTCTGGGACAGCCCTGGAGCAACTCCCGCCTTCCAGAGGAGTCCGACGTGCCGGCCCCCAAGCGCCTGTCATCTCTGTGACTTGGGAGCGTGGTGTCATTACCCCCACTTGCAGGCAGGGCTGGAGGCCCGGGAAGGCGCTCCACTGTGTGTGGTGGAGTTGGGGTTTGGAGACTTCCCTGCGCCCAGGACCTGGCAGGCTGGAGAGTGGCTGCGAGCTCGGCCTGATGGTTGCTATAGGAGTCTGAGGGCCTTGTCCTGTCTTTGTTCTGAATAGTGTAACATAGTTACTACCTGCAAGTCCTCATTTAGCTACCACTTTATTTAATAGCCTGGTCACTGGACCGGAGCTCAGTTATTCACCTTGGAGCCTCAGTAGCTATTGTATTTTAGACACATCTACTAAGTACATCGCACAAATAAACACGGCGCTCCTGAAAAGACAGGTGTCTCCAAAATACATATTCTGAGGAAGATAAGCTACCTAACGTTGTTTGGATACTGAGGCCGAAAAAAGTCTCAATACCCAGAATTCATATGGTTTGCCTGTCTTGACGGCGAAGCCAGTGATTTTGGAGTGTGGCCTTACGAGGCCTGTCAGTCACATACGATACAGCAGAACAGCTGTGCCAACAAGCCTGAAAACTTGATCAGTGCCCTCATTATTGGGCTCACTTCTAACAACTATTGGCTTCCGGCCGTTCCTCGGGTGATAATAAAACTGATTGATCTGAAGGTAAATAAATTCTCAGAGAGAAACACACCCTTGAGAAGCGGTGTTGCCTTTGAAACTTCTTTGATACATAGAAATCTCTCGTATTATACGGCTGCACGTACCCTCTCAAGGGTTTTATGTATGCAGTTCTGAACCACAAGAAATGATTGATCAATTATCACAGGTAGGGGCTGGGGATATAGCTCAGTGGAATAAGCGCTTGCCTAGCAAGCGCAGGGTCCTGAGTTCGATCTCCAGTACCGCAAAAAAAAAAAAAAAAAAAAATTATCACAGGTATTCTTGGCTCTGTGATCGTTTTGTGTGTTTAATGTTTGTCTTACACTCCTGGCTAATCCACTCCTTTACTACATACTTCACCTGTCTTTCTATGCTCCGATGTATTTACAGCAGGGGCAGGCAGAGCAGGGGCTCCATTAATGCAAGTTACACCATCAAGAATATCTGGCATTTTGAGTGATTTTTAGAGCCAAGCAGGTTTGTGGTTCTGTGATATCTTACTAGTATTACGTATTTCTGTTTTGTTGGTCTATTGCAATGACCTACAGAAGCTCTGTCACTAATGAGTGCAAATTTCACATTCAAAACACAGCTTCCAGCAATATCAACTATGATCACTGTAACCTTGAAGAATTCACGGAAGCTGTTAAGATGCCAGGAGAGGGCATGTGAGGAAATACAGGAATGGACGCTTTTATTGATCTGCTTGAGATCGTATCTGGATTGCATCTGTTTTGCAATCAGGATTATTGACGAGCACTTTCTGTAACATTGCAATCTCATAAGATCTCCTGGGTTTTCTGAATAATTTTCATTCTTGCCTTTTCTGACATGAGAGGGTTGTATGTTGCCTGCACCCAGCTGGGAGGATGATTGGTTCATTGCTGCTGTATTTTATTTTAAAACTTATTAGCATATGTTCTTAAGAAAACTTCACTGAACTGTTTTGATAATATGATGTCTAATCACAGACATTCCTAGTTCAATGACCCACTTGGTTTATCACTTTTCAGACATGAGACCAAGGCACCGTGTTTGGACGTAGGAATTGCCGGTCATACAACCTGTCCTTTTGGGTTTTTGTACAGTTCTGTATATCTTGTTGATAGAGCCTCAGTATCTGCTTTTTTGCACAGTACACTTTGTTTATGCAGGACTGTAAGTTTTGCTGAAGGTACAGTACTGTAGTTTCATGTTCTCTTACACATTACAGTGGTGCATGTGAGAGTTATCCAAATGAAAGCAAAGTGCCACGTTGGAGTTTCCTTAGACCATTTCTTTGCTCAGAATATTATAATTTACATACTATCTACAATTCTTCAGTTAGCGACCAATTCATTTAGGGACCTAGACACAGGAACAAAACTTGGTTTCTAAACAAGGAGTGTCTGTATGTCTTTTCTTTTTTCCTTCTGTTATTGAGGTACTGGGAATTAAACCCAGGGCCTTTGCACTGAGCTCCATCCCTAGCCCTCTTATTATTTTGAGGGAAGGCGTGGCTGAGTCACCAAGTTGCTCAGGCTGGGCTCGAACTTGCAACCCTTCCGCCTCAGCCTCCCAGAGTGCTAGGATCACAGGTGTGAGCCACCACACCTGTCTTGGACCACTACTTCTCTTAGTCCCTGTTCCCATCTCTTCCCTTGACCTGGACAGCCTTTCACATTCTTGCCCGTTATTCCGTCACTAGCTTCTTTCTCTACACCCGCTGCCTATAGGGACTCAGCAGGGGTGGAAGTACCTGGCACCACTCCGGGCATTTCCTCTGTGGGACAGAAGCCTGGAGCCCCTGCAGGACCCAACCTCGGGGTGTTGTCATGGGGCTGTCAGCCCCAGCCCCTGTGGCTGGCTTCAGGTTCCTGCCAATAGGACTTGAGGGCACCCACACTGAGGGCAGCATTTCCAGGGACCCTGAGGGTCACAGGTAGATTCAGAGATGCAGGCATCTAGGCAGGGAAAGTCCCACTGTTCCTGCCTGGCTTACCTCAGAGTCAGAGAAACTGAGGACACTAGGAAAGGGTCTGCCCGGGTCAAGTTGTCAGGCAGCTGCGGCCTTAGGACCTGGGTCCCAGGCAGGGCCTGAGACAGATGCCTCCGTTTCTGGCTGCGGGTGGGAGAAGTTTGGAGAGAGAGGGACCTGGCCACAGCCCCGCCTCAAACTGACAAGCCTCCCTGTGCCCTTGTTCCCTGCCCTGCAGATGCAGCCATGAAAGATGACATGAACAGCTACCTCAGCCAGTACTACAACGGGCCCAGCAGTGGTAAGAGTGGGCAGGTGCAGCTCAGCCCTCGGAGTGGGGAGGGTGCCTAGAACCTCAGCCGCCAGCAAACCCCAGAGCGGAGGGGCGCACAGGGGCCAAGCCTGTGGGGTGCCAGGGTGGGGCCGCCCATCATCACTGACCTGAGAGGGCTTACAAAGCTGGGACAGCAAGTTATTTCTGATTCATGTTTCCTTTCAGGAAGGAGTCTCAGGGAAGCCTAGTGGTTTCGACTCCAGGGAAAGATTGGGTTTTATATTCACACCCAGTACTTGAGCATCGTATTTCTCTGTTCCTGATAATGTAAACCTTCTAGGTGGGATTCACAACCCCTAATGTCTAGGGGTTGTAAGGACAGAGTATTAGGTTGTCCAGCCCTCAACCAATCTGCTAGTTCCAGGTTCAGCACCTCCCCTGTCCACTCCCCCGCAGCTCTGGCGAGAAAGTTTTCCACCCCGCACCACTGTGGCCCTGCCCAAGACTTCTCACCTGCAGAGCCACATGTGTTCATTTCTGCCCCGGCGGTCCATCCCCAGAGGCCGGTCAGTCCCCCTACAGCCCTTTAAAATCCCAACAACTCCAACAGAGGCCCAAGTCCTTTGTCCCAGCACAGCGCTGAGTTAGGTGGGCTGGGTTAGGCCTTGCTTCTTGGTGGCTTACGTAAGCCTCAAAACCCACAGCAGGTTATCAAGACTCTGCTCCCAGCCACCTTGCTCCATTACCCATGGCCAGGAGCTGCCCCTGATTCTAGAACACTTGGGGTCAACAAGATGGGTGTGGGGGGTACAGCTGAGTTCTCCTGACGCTGCTGTCCACCATGCTGCCTCTTGGATGCTCAGACAAGCCATCTCTGCACCTTTCTCTGTCCCCACCTCCCTAGACCCTCAAGTTTTGGAATCCACAGAACACAAGTGCCCAAGCACGCTGCCCTCACCAAGGGCCAGTGAGCTGTGGCCAGTAGTGACTGTGGCCTCCTCTCTTGCAGACAGCGGGATCCCAGAGCCAGGGGTGTGTGTGGTCACCACAGCTGCCATAGACATCCACCAGCCCAACATCTCCTCTGACCTCTTCTCAGTAGAGGCACCCCTCAAGCTTAGTGGCAACAGCACCTGCGCCAGTGCCACCTCGGAGAGCGCCTCCCGCTCTGTCTGCAGCTCAGTGACACGGGCCCAGAGCAATAGCAGTCAGACCCTGGGCTCCTCCACGGACTGCAGTGTGGCTCAGGAGGAGCCATCCTCAGAGCCCACGACCCTGGCCCTGCCACCGCTGCCACCCCAGCAGCCGACAGCCCAGGACCTGGTGTCCTCCCTGTCTGAGGACGACCCCTGCCCTCCCCAGAGGGCCTTGGACCCAGCATCCCTCACACAGCCCAGTGTGACGGACTCAGCCCACACCAGCCCTGAGCTGGAGCAGAGGGTCTGTCTGTTCAATAGGAAGAACCAGGAGGGCTTTGGTGTGGTGCAGATCCAGCCTGTCCTACACTTCCCACCTCCTGGTCCCATGCTGGAGGAAAAGCTCAGGTCCCTGGAATCCAAAGAGCAGCCGCTACACAGGATCCCAGAGGCCTGAGCCTGCAGGCAAGAGGGACAAAGCCATCTCAGAGCTTGCCCGGAACCCAGGCCACCAAGGGCCACACACGGAGCAAGAATCCTGCCTGGCTTCCCTCAGGGTGCTGCAGCCTCTGGGGAGGTGACCCAAGCCAAGAGGTCACCCGCCTCAGACCTCAGGGCCCAGAGCCACACCTCCTCTTGGGAAGGTGGTGCTCATGGCCAGGTTTTAGCCTTTTCTACAAAACCAGCGGGCGGCCCAGCCTCCGCAGGACAGAGCGTGGGCCAGCTCAGCCTCTTCCGTGGCCTTCGTCTCGACGCCCACCCCGGACTCTCGGGGGCAGCGCTGTGAGCGGGGGTGGGTCCGCCCCACTCCAGCATCCTGCCAGGAGTCTAGGGTGGAGGTGACCCTCCCCCACCTGTCCCAATTCTCTCTGTGGCATAAGCGTTCTGATCTCTTAAAGACAAACCTAGTCTTCACTTTCTCATACAGAAGATAGGTCTAGAACTGGGGCCCCTGGGGGGAGGGAGACAGCCATTTCTGACCTTTAATAATAAAAACCAGCTGCACTGAAACACCCATTGTGGAGGTTTTCCTTGCCTGGGTGCTGTGTCCAGAGTGGCTCACTGGACAGCACTGCCTGACAAGCCCATGGGGGGCCCCAGCTCCCTTCCACAGCCCTGAGGCCTTTGCAGAAGGGTCCTGGACCTGTCCCCTCCTCAGGGAGCTCACCAGTCCTCCCCGGCGACCCCCAAACAGCCCCCTGACCCAAGTCTACCCCAGGGGACCTCACGCTCAGCCAACAGCATGCCTTCCTCGTGGGGCCCCTGCTGGGGTGCCCGGTCCGCCCAATACACACACACACACACACACACACACACACACACACACACACACGAGGCCTGGTTGGCTCTATTCACCCCCTGCAGTATCTTGGACCTGGCCGTACTCCTTCCGAAGTAGCTGTCCCGCCCATCCCCACGTTGCCTGGCTGGCTGGTCTCTGTGGGCTGAGCTGCTGCAACTCGCTGCCAGGCCAAGCCTTGGTCCCACCTCCAGGCTGGTCTCCTGGGCTGCCAGGCCTCCCCCATTTAAAAGCTGTCAAGTGGTTTTGTGTTTATGACCATGTTTTCTTTTAATGTGGGGGGGGGGGGTCCTGCTGCCTACGGGGAACCCAAACCAGGCTCACTTATTTGTGACCTGGCCGCAGCCTCCTTTCCAGTCTGGCCTTTCTCCCCCTACTTTGGGAGGGAGTCACTGTGCGAGTGTCCCAGCTCCCCTTGCTGTGGGTCTGCTCTCTTCCTGACTCCCGAGTCCCCTCAGGCTCACCCAGACAATGTGGTCGGCCATGGGGTGGCCAGCCCACTTCCCTGCCTGCCTCCCCCTGCTGGAACCAGAACCTAGGCCACAGGCCTGAGCACAGCCGCTCGGGAAGATGCTGGACTGGATGGGGGAAGGGAATGCCTGAGCGCAGGCCCGGGGCACCCTGCTAGTGAGTGGGGAGATCAGCAGCTGTCAAAACAAGGTGTTAGCCATGGCTGTGTCCAACTGGGCTGCTCTTAAGGCACAGGCAGAAGAGCTGCGTGGAGCAGCTGCTGTATCAGGAGGTACACGGCTGTCCCAAAGGCCTGGGTCACTAGCGGCAGGGTCACACTTCCATTCCCGAGCCCACGTGGAAGCCAGAGAGGATTTGGACTGAAGCCCAGGTCTGCATGTGGCCTCAGGGCTCCCAGAGCTCTCAGAAGGAAGTGGCCACTCGGCTTTTGCTCTGTGATAGGCCGGGTTTATAATCTGTGGGACAGGACTCAGCGGGATCTATAACTAGCAGTCTACGACCAAGGGACTAGAAAAAGCCACTTCCCCAGCCAGGCCTAGTTGAGTGGGGACCTCCTCTCTTCTGAGCGCCACGTCCAGCTCTCAGGCCATGCTGGCTTCCCAGCAAGTCAGGGAGGTGGGCCGATGCCCATCAAGCTCTCACCTCTGCGAGGGCTGAGGGCTGAGGCTCCAGGGAGGAGCCCCAGGGCAGGTAGAGGCCAGAGCCTCCAGCCCCTAAGAGGGCGCCACTTCTTTCCCCTCCCTTTGCTTGCTGTGTTTGGCTTTACAAGAGCTCGCCTGTTCTCGGTGTGCTTAAAAGTTGTGCTCCCTGTTGCTTTCATGTAGTAGATGAAGATGGAGACAGAGGTACAGGTGGCCCCGCCTCTCTGTGTCGAGTCCCCAGGTACAGATAGAGGCAGCTGAGTGCCTGCCTGTGGGTGCCTAAGGCCTCTGAGAGGAGGAAGCCTTGAGAGGAGGATCTTCAAAGAATAAAAAGTAGAACCCAGTCCTCCGGGTCTATGACTTATGAAGCAATTTTTATGGTATAGTTACAACACTGAGCTGCAAAACTGACCCACATCCGGGAAACGTGAGCAGGGAATTTTGATAGTGGCCCTGACTTAAAGCCAGGTGTCAACCACTAAAAGCAATGGCCATGTCATGGGGATGGCAGGGCCATCCATGGTGCATGTGGGAGCCACAGTGTGGGAGGCGAGCAGGTGGGAGGGAGAGGACACTGCGCCAAAGAGGAGCCGTGCTGAGGACAGTGTGGGAAAAGTCACTAAGGCTCTGCACACCAGGCTGAGCCAGGCACTTGTCCTCTGGTAGCTGTAGAGGAAAGGTCGGGGCAGAGGTAGCACTGGGAGCAAGGGCCAGGCTACAGGCTGAGTTGTTGGAGAGACCTGGCCCCCCTGGCTGTGGAGCTATGGGAAGGTGGCAGAGAGAGGAGAAGCCACCCAACCCCGTGGGCAGATGGGGGAAGTGGGCCACTCTTGCTGTGGGCTTGGCTGCCTTCCTTTGCCAGACCCTAGCTCGGTGTGGGTCTCAGGCCTGGTCCTTGGGCTGGGGCACAGGAAGTGGGAAAGCTTCCGCTCCAGTGCTCCTCTGGGCGTCATAGCCTGGAGTGACTGACAGCCAGCAGGCGGTTGTGCCTGGCACAGGGGACCTGAGCGCTGCCTGCCCAGCCACCTTTTCGAGTCACCCTGGAGTGCTGGGGAGTTGTCTGGCCTCTCCCAGAGGGAAGGAGTAACAGTCGCCACCTCCTGCAGGAGCAGTAAGGGCCCCCATTTCCTGCAGTGACAGGTGCTCTTCACTGTCCCCATCTAACAGAGACCTGCGAAGTGGGCACTCTTTGCTTTGCTGGGGAGGAAACAGACGCACAGAGTGATTAATTCAATTACCTGCCCAGGGCATGGAACTAACTAGTGAACTGCTGCAGTGGTCTTCAAACCTAGTCCACCTGGGGCAGTTCCATGCTGTGTTCTGTGCTTCACGTCAAGAGCCACCAGGAAAGCCAGAGACAGAAACAGCCCCTTGGCCTTCTGGGGTGGGGGTTGGTGCAGCCTCCTGCCCAGCCCTACGGCTAGGGAGGCAGCCGACTCAGGGCCAGGAGTGTCTGGTGACCAATGCAGACTTCTGCAGCCCAGCCTACTGCCCCCAAGGTGGGAGCAGTGAGGTCTCATGCTCCCTGCCTGGTTCCTGCAGCCCTGACCAGGCCTCCAACCCAAAGCTTGACTTTTGGGTCAGTGAGGGTCAGGGCTGTTACAGACTGTGGCCCAGGTTTCTCTCCTTGTGGTGTGTTTTCCCTTCACACGACCTTCAGCTGCTAAGTCCTTTCTCACTCCAGGACACCTCTTTCCCGGAGCCAGAGTCCCGAGACTCAGGCTCTGCTGCTGGTGGTTTTCTGCCTCTAAAGAAAGGACAGGGGCCCAGGGCCCCAAGCAAAAGACATGCAGGGCTGCAGCACACTGTGCCCCCAACAGCTGTGCAGAGTTGCTTAATCATGGCCACTAGCTACTCTGGGCTTAGACAGCCAGGTCAGGTGGACACCTCAGGGCTCTGGGCTTGGGTTCCCACCCCGGGCACCTCCAAGCGCCAGTGCTGAATCCTCAGCCCAGCCCTGTTTCCAGCCTGCTCTGTGGCTCTGAGTAGAGCCGAGCAGCCGGTCCCACCCACGCAAACAAGAGCCTGGCTCCTGTGGGCCCCACCCCAGAGGCTGCGGGATCGCTAATGACATAATGGAAGGGGAAGCCCTCGGAGGATGTGTCAAGGGAGACGTGGAGAGTGTCCTCATGAATAATACACGTCCAGGGTGGGTGGCTGCCAGCGCTCAGCACTTCTGGGGCGGGGCCGGGAGAGGCCCGGTTACGGTTCGGCGAGGGGGTAGGGCATAGTGGGGTGCATGTGTGCCCTGCCTGGAGCCTACAGCCAGCTCTGGAGCCCACCCTGCTCACACACGCCCACCAGCAAACCCAGAGCAAGGCAAAGAGCACCGCTGTTCCCACCCTCCTCTCCCTGTTTTAGTTCTGGCCCAGACCTGCTTTCCCACAGGCACCAAGGGGGAAGACATCGCTACTCTGTATTTTTTCCTTTTGGCTCTACTACTGAAAAGTTTGGTATCGTCTCCTGAATAATTAATTTAATTATCCAAAGAAAATGATGGAACGTTTACTGCTAATTTATTGCAAGCTGACATAATTCTGCACAGAGCCCCAGGCGCAGCACAGGGAGAGGCTGCCTATTCATCCCGAGACAAGCAAATGGGATTGACTACCCAGAGATCAGTCGGGACATTAAACATCATGATGGATGGGACAGGAGGCTTCAGCCCTGGGATTTACAGGGCGCCTTGCACCAAGCACCGCAGGAGCCTTCTCAGCATCACCTAAGCCTCAGGATAAGGGGACCCACCTCTGCCTCCACTGCTAAAGAAGGGACACGGGTGCCGGGACTGGAGAGTGGTGTGGAGACTGGACCCGCCACAGGACCAAGCCCCTGCTGCCTGAGCAGAGCAGCTCAGAATGGAGGGTGCAGGCCAGATGGGCTCTTGGGAATGGGAATCCAGGCTCCATGGGTGTGACAGTGCCTTCTGAACTTGGCTAGGCCAACACATCCCCTCCTCCACTCACCAGCCAGCTTGGCCTGGGTCCTCCGTGCTCCCGTGGAGGGCTCAGGACAGGGCGGTGCCTTAGTTCTACCCTTGCTTTGTGACCTGGGGCCAGTGGCTTCCTCTCCTCTAAGGTGCATCACTTGGACATCCACTCTTTCCCGCTGAGGTGACGATGCTCATGAAAGTGCTGCCTAAGCTGACGAGGGTCAGCAAGTCTTCACATGGGCTCCGCACAAAGATGGAAAACAATGTGAAATCGTGGCCGGAGATCACTCAGCACAGACATCTACAAGGCTGTCAGTCAGGCCTCCGGCTAACCAGATCCATCTGTTACGATCAATAGAGTTCTCTGCGTTCCCAGTCTCTTTGGCCCAACTAATGTCGACCAAAACAAAACCCTGAGCAGGGACAGCACTGAACGCAACCAGGCTGACCATCTCTTTTAGCTGGAGCACAAAGTACACCCGTGGCAGGAGCATCCAACCTAGCCCAGGCCTGGCGGCAGCGTGGCTACCCCACTATACCAGGAGGAACAGCCCTGCTATCTGCCAGCCGTGCCCACAGCACTGGGCCCATCTCTGGTCTCTTGGGACCCATTCTAGAGATGAAGAGCTCTGAGCCAGATCCATCGGGCAGCAGGCCAGAGCATTCCTGCCACAGCCCTCTAATCACACCCATTTCCTCCCTCCCCCCAGCATGGGGAACATACCAGGCCAGGCCACCCACTAGGTCTGGTGACGGGCCTGCCTGGGACCCTCAGAGGCTCCCACCACCAGCAAGCACTGCACTCAACACAGAGCACAGGGCCGTAGGAAACCGAGCAGCCACTTGTGGAACACTCACGCACAGACACATTGCTCTGTGACACACAGGAGCAGAAAGTACAGCAAAGAGCACAAGTATCTAAGAACTCAACAACACCACGCCCTATGCACACAGGAGGAAACAGCCGTCAGGCCATGGCTGCTGACCTCCCGTAACTGCATGCGCTTCTGAGAAGACGGGGGTGGCAAGCACCAGTGATTTAGTGTGCAAGAAAGACTATGATTGGTACAGTTTTGCTCATTCGCTGTTCCTGCAAATCAAGAAGAGACCTCTACGGTGTGGCTCTCATGGTACCAAGGCTGGCCCAGCTCCTGATGTGGAACTGTTCCTGGAGGGCAAAGTTTGAGAACCACCAGTCCCTGAGGAAAAAGTCCTCCTAGCTATCCAAAAAATCTAGACACTTGCTCCACCTAATGCCACCCTCAGCCTATGCCATAGCCTGCTCCTGCCCCTCATGGCCTCAAGGACCCATATGAGCTCTGAGCCGTTTCCACTTCTGCTCCATGGAACAGCCTTGCTGCCCACTCAGGAGCCCTCGCTGTGCACACCAGACTAGGGAAACACGCTTGTTTATCCGCCTAGCTGCAGAAAAGCTGGGCGAGGTCACCGTGGAAGCTGCTGGCTTGACCTAGATGGTCGGGCCCAGGACTGCTCATTCTGCACTCAGCGAGCTGTCATTCCACAAGTTAGCTCTACCCTCTGAGGAATCTGCCAAAGTAACGAGGCCACCAATTTCTCAGAGACTACATCAGGTTAGCCAAAGACTTTGAAGAACCAGGTAGGAAATGCAGGAGACAGACACATTACAAGCTGCCTTAACCCCTTCCCCCAATTGTTCTAGAGTCCAAGGGCCAGAAGCAGGGGCACAGTCCACAGAAACTGCCCATTTGCATCCTAGTTTAAAAGAAAAAGAAACCCAAAACTATAGTACCTTACACTGCATCTTCTAGCAAATCGAGTTTCAACAATTTGCCCTCTCCCCCACGACTGCCCATTGAAGGTATGTCCTCCTTGGGGACCCTGATAGGGACTTCTGAGTTGTTGGGGATCCTGCTGGGAAGCTACGCCACGCAACTCCTTCCCCACCGGGTTCTGAAGGAGCCGCCCACCTTTCACTCTGTTCTTGAGGTTACTGTGCGGCAGCTGCAAGCCCCCTGCCCTCGAGCTGACATGAGGCAGAACCAGCCTGGAAGAGTCGCTGCTGTGGATGGAGCCAGGCTGCCTGGCTTTCAGTCCTGGTCCCCATTTACAAGCCTTCAGAATTGAGGTGTTACAGAACCTCTTTGAGCCTCAGCTTCCTCATCTGGGAAACAGGGGTAACCGTGGCATCTAACCTAGACTGCTGTGAAGGGCTTCCAACGTGTAAAGTGCTGGAACAGCGCCAGGCACACGGCAAGAGGTATACAGGCATGCGCTGCCTAAGGAAGGCTTTTGTTCAGTGATGTGACACATGTGATAGCGGTCCCGTAAGGTTACAGTGGAGCTGGGAAATTCCCATCCAACAGTGTAAACGATCTCCTTTGCTGCCAGTTGCAGAAGTGCAGCAGACATGTACATCTGTGAGCGTACCGTCCATGTCTGCTTGGGGCCGACAGCAGCAACGCAGCCCCCAGAGCACCTCCTTCCGCTAAGCTACGTGGGAATGCTTGCTGCTCTGATGTACCCCGTAACGGCTGCCGATGGGGACAGGAGAGGGCTGACCAGGGCAGGGTGGGTCAAGGAACCACACGAAGCCACCGGCTGGGATACCCCTCCCAAGCCAGCCGGCTGGGCTGGTAGATGGGCACCAAGGTCATCGTGGCTCTTTTGTGACATGAGAAAGGGTCACTTGGGCAAGGGGAGCCCCTCAATTAGAGCTTCAAACATGAGTTCATTTCCTGAGGGTGACTTCAGCCTCCGCCATCTTCCCTTGTCCTGTGCCCGTGTCCCTAATGTATGACAGAGGTGGGCCAGGCGGTCACATTGCCTGAGGGCCCAGGGCTCTGGGATTCCCACACAGACACTGCTTGCAGGGGGACCTTTTGCTGCTCTCCTGTCTCACTAAAAGGAGGGTGACACACCCAAGACGTCAACCTCTAAAGGTGCTTCAAGCAAGTGACTCAACCAAGGGCCCACCATCATTGCAGGAGGGCTCCTCTGCCCACGTGACAGGCTGGCGACTCCTCTGCCCTCCTTGCTACGTCACACCCCACTCCAGTCTCTCCAGGCACACCGCTGCCTTCCCAGGACTCTGGCCACTGCACATGTCCCCTCCATCCTGGCCGGAGCCGCCCTGCTTCCCTTCCCACAGGCGAGTGGATCCTGGCAGTGCCCTGGGGCAGCGGAGAAGTTGCCAGAGGGGACAGTGAATGCGGCCAGCCCTTGGCAGGGCTTGAACACCAGTAATAATGCCACGCTGTCTGCGTAAGAGGTTCTGCTGCCGCTCCTTCCGCACGCCCCGGTTTTATGGACACAGAACTGACAAAACCTTAAAACTGACAATACATTAAAATGAAAGGGAAAATTTAATTTACCTTAACCCAACTGGGTACCCTCAGCCAAACCAGGTTTGAGTCTAGCCTGCTTTTGTCCTACTAGCTGCGGTTTTCTGAGGATAGGAGCACGTTTAAGGTAACAGTCACGCATTAGCTGGGCTTTTCAAACTCCGAGCTTGCCCATCTAGTACCTTCTCCCGTCGCCAAACAGGCTGATTAGACTCGTGGGAACTTTGTGTTTACAATCTTGCCTAAAACATACCTTCCACAAACGGCAGGTGAAGAAAAGTAAGAAACACTTTACTCCCGTCCCTCAGGTGCCTCTCTTTAAGAAACCACGCATATTTCTGATAGCAGAGACAGCGTTAATGTTGTGGCAAGCCTTTATTAGAGATCTTATTACAGAATTAGAAAATCTCCAAAAAATTGTTTGTGACCACAAATAATTAAAAAGAAACAGTCACAGTCTCAATGCAAAGTATTCTGAATGCTGTTAGGATTTTTTCCTCTAATTATAAATTTCCGATTTCAAATGAATTCTTTCACACAGATTTTCTTCTTACAGCACAATCATGATTCACTTCTTCTTTAAGAGCTCAGTCATTTCAGGAACTACCTACAAAAAAAAAACAACAACAGTTAAGTGAGGAGCTGACCTTCCCACGGTCAGGAGCAGCATCTGGTGAGCACGTGAGGCTAATACGACAATCACTGCAAAGCCCAGGCGTCCTCTCCCACCTCACCCGTGGGAGACAGGAGCACCTGAACACAGGCACTCGTGGCTGGGGCGCTTCTGCTAAAGACACTGCTGGAGCGGGCTGTTTCTGGCCTGTCTGAGATAAACTGTCTTTTCTGCCGTCCTGCTCTCCCCAGCACCTTTCCCACACCCTGCACTCCTGACTCTCTGCACAGTTCCCTCCAAAGCCCTCTGCCAGCCAGGCCCTGCCTACTGCCTCTGGCACCCGTTCTCACACTGTTCACTCAACCCATGTTCCATGAAGACCCTGGCCGTGTTCTCAGCACACTACTGTCATCAGCACACAAAAGTAAACTGAACATTCGGTATCACCACTCATCATTAAAATCAAGACAGTGAGTGTGGCAGCTGCGAACACTCACAGCAAGGAACCACAGCGAGGGAAACTGAGTCCACTCTTGCTCTACAAAGGATCGATTACTAACCCGAGGGTGCGTCTCAGCAGGTAGCACAGGGGCTGCCTTGTGACTTCCCGGCCCACAGCGGGGACTGCAGGGAAACGGCACACAGGGCTTCGGAACCCCGGCCCAGCCACCTGTGTGCAGTGTCAGTTTCCCAGCCTTGCAGGGCTGCTGACTGCCCTCGTGCACAAAGATCCCAGCTGAACAAGGCACTGATGAATACAGCTTCTCAATTATTTATGAGAGCTACATTTCCATTAGGTGGAAATAATGTGCTCGTACAAAATTTATTAAGGAAATTGTCGACATGTTGTTTCTTCCGAATGTCACTTTGTCTCCAGCCTATTAAAAGGCCCACATTTACCAGGGAGCCACAGGCATTTGCTCAGGGGTGGCATTAAGTGCTGGCACCATGTCCCTTGCTGTCCTCAGTGGAGGGGCCATGAGCTCATGCCAGTCACATGTGCTCACCCAGCCACGTCGGGCCTGTGCTCGCCACAAACAATAGGCTGGAGCCCAGCTTCTTTCCCAGGTGGCTCCAGACCTCCTTCCTGTCACCCCTACAGTAGGAGGGCCGGGCGGACTCTCTCACCCCATCGTTTTATCCTGCTCATTAGCTCAACCTTGGACTCCCGGAGGAAGCGACCGAAGCCCTCTGCACAGAGAAGAGGACACTCGGGCGCGCCGTCTGGCGGCTGTACGAAGGCCTGGTTTTGTTTCTGTTCTCTTCTGGACACTCCGCAGGCGACTCCTGCTTGGTGAGCTCAGTTCACCTTGTGCCTCCTCGTGGCAGTACTAAGGGAGGCAGAGGCAGCGTCTGTCACCGTGCGCCTGAGCAGAGAAGCCTGCTCCTCATCAGGGAGAACAGATGGAGGCCTATGGGTCACCCAACCAAACATGTGCTCCTCTTCTACTATGGAAGGGAGGAGAGTGAGAAGAGCATTAAATGCTCCGAACTCAGGAGTTTTGAGAAACAAAGACCAGCATGGGTTAGGAAAATCCAAAACATCAATGTAGAAAAAGGATTTTAGGCATGAATATTTTAAAACGAGCCGGCTGCTGTCCAAGCATTCTCTCTGTAGTCAAATGTAGGCTTCTTAAAATACAACTAGTTGGAGAACCTCAGGATGGAAATCAGCTGTCTGGATTTTTTTAAGTCCCTTTCGACTTTGCTGCCTGGGGCCTCTCATGTGTGCAGATGGCGGAGCACACACAGAGGCACGCGGTCCTCAGCACGGGCGGGCGGCAGCGTGTGCGGCACCAGACCATCAGCGACGGCTATGAAGACACCCCTGCAAAGGCAGACACCATCCGCCAGAGGACGCTGACAATTTCTAATGTTTAACCTTCATCGATTTATTTTGTAAGCCTCTCAACTGTAAGACTGAACGTACAGAGAAACACATACTTCAAAACAAAATTACCAAAGTTTAATATGTGATGCTGAAGCGAGCACAACCTAAGTTTACTAGAATATCCAAAAGGTAACTATAGAAGATGCCTATCTGCAAACATATCAAGATAGTATACAGTTGGGGAGGTGATGTTTAATTTCAACTGGGGAGATCCGGGGAAGATGGCGACCAGGTGAGCAGCAAGGGAGTGAACCTCCTTAATAAACACCACCAGCTAGAGACAGACTTGGCGAGCGTGAATGCCGGGACCTCGGCTGGGAAGTTTAAACTGGGCGTATTTCTCTGAGATGCCGGGGGAGATGTGGTAGGGCGGACCAGGCTGCCGGGGCGAGACGTGGGAAAGTCCCAGACGCTGGGAGCCAGGGACGATCCCCGCGGGGAAGAAGCTGGGATCGGTCCAAGCGCAGTGGGAGCGC